>VRLP01010161.1:0-10483 GCA_009660295.1 Lophius piscatorius
TCTGCTGCCCCTCGTCTGTGGAATGCCCTCCCTGACCATCTGAGGGCTCCACAGACGACTGACACATTTAAAAAAGGACTTAAAACTTTCCTTTTTAGCAGAAACTATAACTTTAATTAACATTGCTGCTTTTTGGTCACGTTTTTATATAGTTATTATTTTATTTTTTATTTCTGCTTTTATCTGCTTTTACTTTGTAGCACTTTGAGATTTGATCCAAATGTAAAGTGCGTAATAAATTAAATGTATTATTATTATTATTATTAGTTACGTGATAAAGAGAAAAGTGAGTGAAAGTTTTAGTATTTAAACTTTTATTTATTGTTACCATCTGACCTGATCATATAAATATGAAAAAAGGATAAAAATAAGAAAATGAAAAAAGAAAATGAAAAAAAAAGAAATGAAAAATTTTGAAAAAAATATATATGTATAATAAAATAATAAAATAATTACTTTGATAATAACTAAAAATAAAATAAATAAAAACTAACTTTGCTTTATGCCTTTGATGCATCAGACAGTGATGACAGTGCTTTTTTAAAAACTTATGTAAATTGTACGTGTACCACAATCAGCCATAACATAATAACCACCAGTTCAGTCAGAATAACATTGATTGTCTGGTTACCATGGTTACCTTTTAGTGTGTGGGACATATTAGGCAGGCTCTAATTGTTGATTTGAAGTGGACCAGATTATGCTGACTGTGCATAATACAGAAACGTTAGTTGTACGTCCGTTATAGGCAGTTATTGCGTCGTCACCTGTTCCACTCATTAGTTCTTCTCGCCTGAATTACATCCCCCAAAAATAAACTTGAAATATCTCCACAACTATCAGGTGTACCTGCATCACCTTGTTGTTATCCGGCAGCAATCTGTAATACAATGATGTCAGAATGTTGGCGATAATGCTTATAAGATGATGTTGGACCAAAAGTTCGTATTTTCAAAGTAAAATTCTGTATTTTCCACATATTCTGATCATCAATGATACGTTCATCTAAAGTTTCTTTATATAAGATAAATCAGATTCTACTTTAGAATTTTGCTGTTTTGTTTTTTTACACTGCGGATCATTTCCTCACAAGCATTTTTTTTGTAATTAGATTTTTTTGGTGAATATTAAGCTTCCTGAATGCCTGAACTGTTCCGTAAAGACGCCGGCACCTGCAATGTCACGGGGCGGAATATATTAACACCCCGCGAGTATTTGTTTGATTTATAGCGGCTCTCCGAATCCCTTCCTTTGAATTATAAAGTCGTGCAATTAACAGATTGAGAGGATGTTTGGACGCCGTGTCGGGAATTAAAAATGAAGGAATCCGAAGTTAAGCAGCAGGAAAGTTGAGGAAAAACCAAAAGGAACGCTCCCCCAGTGGAAGTTCCCCACAGCTCTGTAGGACAGTAGGACAATAATTCAGCAAGTTATGGAGATGACTTCTATTTAGTTCACTCCTTTGAAGAATATCGGCTCGGATTATGGCGCCGCTTTAATTAGTATGCAAATGTATTTCTTTATGAGCTCTTTCCTTCTTTCTTCATTATATTTCATCGTCTCTATTTATCCTTCAAGAAAGAAAAGAGTCCATTTCACTTTGTCTTGCGTTTAAGCCACTGATTCATTGCCCTGTAATTAATTTCAGACGCAGGAACCGTTAATCCGACACATCTGGGCGCCGTTTCTCCTCCGACGGCGGGCCTCACCTGTCCGGTCTGCGGTCTGAGCCTATTAGCAGCGAAGGACGTCGGGTCCGACCCCTCGGCGGAGGTCGAACCGGCACCGGAAGGGATGTTTAACTAAGCTGAGGTGTTTGCCGAAGCTCAAGCTCCACATCGCAGAGTTCGTCAGATCGTTTATCATCGTTCACGTTCTCCTCCGGATCAAATGCTATCAAGAAGCATTAGCATCATTTAGCCTAAAGAAATATGAGAAAATGTTTACGGGATATTATAAACCACGAGAGTCAGGGATGGAAGAAAAGATGAAAGTTCGTCCCAACAGATGATATCTGGTAACTGGTCCTACTGAAGGCTTAAAACACCGGAAAAGCCCCCAATCTCCTGCGTTGTATAAGCAATCCCTGTGAAAAACTGTTTTTCATTAGAAAGCTGCCCCTAGTGGGTAAAATGTGAAATGTTAGAGTAAATTACGACATTAACAAGATGGATCTCCTCGAGTCGATTCATACGCACCAAAAATTCACTAAATCGGACCAACGGTTGAGAAATTATCCTCTGAAAACTTTTAGAGGTAAAGCTCCCCCTAGTGTCGGTAATATGCAACCAGCCTATCCAAAAATCACTCCAGTTCTTCCTCACACTAACGTCTATGTGGATATGAAATTTGAAAATGATCCTTGAAATAAATTTTTGAGTTATTGCTTTGAAACGAAGAATCTGCGGCGGTAGACGCTTCGGAGTCTGGATACTGGCGGCGGTGGCTCATGACTCGGCTGAGACCAATGAGTGACGTGGCAAAGAATTGATATCAAATGATACAGATGAAGTTTAAAGACGTCATGAATGAAGTCGCCCGAAAATCGCGTTACAGGTCAAAGGTCAAACATGGCGTCGCTGATGGAATCAGAGCATTAATTCAGCAATGCAGAGAGTATTTTCATTTTTACTAAAAAGCATTATAATAAGAAGAACTGTTGTAGTTCAGTTAAGTTATCAAAATATGCAAATATGCAAATATGCAAATATGCAAATATGCAAATGTGCAAATATGCAAATATGCAAATGTGCAAATATGCAAATATGCAAATGTGCAAATATGCAAATATGCTGTTGCAGTATAAAGGATCTGTTGATGCAGTTCTCGGGTTCACCACCAGCAGAGACCCCCGCCGAGGGAGATGAGTCGGACCTTAATCTCTCCCCTACTTGCGTTCCTCTTCCCCCACCTCTGTTCCCATTCAGATAATGTCCCATAATTCCCATAATCCTCAGCGCCGGCGCTGCTCCGCGTTAATGTGAGCCGGTGGAATTCACAGCTAAATGAAAGCAGACCCTCCTGTTGTCACAACAACGTGTATGTATATTACAGCAAGTAGGAGGGGGTTGATTGAATTGCCCCCCCACCCTTTCCTGTGCATCGTCCAGGCCCGTGGCGATGGCGGTAGGTCACCTGCGCTCACCTCCCGTCTGCGTACGGCGCCCCTGATGTGGCGTGACTCCTTCAATCCCAGCAGCAGATTTGATTTTTGCAGCAGACTCTCCAGTAACGGCCCCCGCCTGAGATTTATGACCTCATTGAGGAAATTACATTCACTCCCTGTCCTCACTGTTTGGCATCCATTACGGGTCATCATTATTGTCTGAGGCTTCACAGCGCCGTAATAAAAAGGAGGGGGAAAAAAGAAAAAGCGGAAGTTTGTGTCTAGATTGGGGCATAAATTGTTTCGTCCCTGCTGTTGCGAAACAATCGGCTCCGTCTAATTGTTTCTTCTTCTGGCCGTGAGCTCCTTCTTACTTGTTGATCAACGTTTTGCAGCTCCGCTTCATTTCTAAGCAGGGCTAGCATTAGCAGTAGCAGTATTTGTAGGAGTAGTACTAGTAGTAGTAGTAGTGGTAGTAGTAGTAGAAGTAATAGCAGTAGTATAAGTAGTTTTGGCAGTAGTATTAGTAGTAGTAGTAGTAGTAGTAGTAATAGTAATAGTAGTAGTAGTAGCAGTAGCAGTAGTAGCAGCAGTAGTAGTAGTGGTAGTAGTAGTAGTAGTAGTAGTAGTAGCACTAACAGTAGCAGTATTAGTAGTAGTGGTAGCATTAGTAGTAGTAGCAGCAGGAGTAGTAGTGATAGTAGTAGTAGAAGTACTAGCAGTAGTAGTAGTAGTAGTAGTAGTGGTAGCATTAGTAGAAGTAGTAGTAGTAGTTTTGGCAGTAGTAGTAGTAGTAAGATGTAGTAGTAGTAGTAGTAGTATTAGTAGCAGTAATAGTAGCAGTAGCAGGAAGCTGTCATAGAGGGCGTGTCCTTTGACATGCCAGGGTATGCTAGGTAGGCATGGGCGTGTCTTAAGGCCGACTGGTCGTGCGTCAGTATTACGTATGAAGGAGGCGCTGCATTCGTCTCCGCTCCTCCTGCTGAGCGTCACAATCAGCAAATTACAACTTATTAGAGAAATAGGACCTCCATGCCAACGGAAAAGAACGTACAAAGGAACTGATACAAAACTTGTGTCATCCACGACCGCGTTACAGGACTTCTTTTTTTAAAGACAGAAGTTAGGACAGTATCTCAAACAGCTGTTTATAGTTGCTAGCTGTAGTAACAAGAAAGACCCCGAACCCCACTTTGCTCCACAGGTGCTTCACTGCTCCTCAGGAACAGTTGGAGGCTGAGAACTTATTTCAGCGTGTGGTTCTGTGTGTGATTACAGAGTCAACATTATAATTATGACATCTGTCTGTTTGTTTAGACTTTATCTAGTGTGTGAGTCAGAAGTCAACATCTGTCTGAGGTGAATCTGTTAATCACTCATCATGTTCGTTATGTTCCACTACTGTAAAAACAGGAAATCAGATGTTCTTACAGGACGAAGGTAACGGCTAGGTTAACCGCTGGGAAAAGCATGGACACACACAAAAACACACACACACACACACACACACACACACACACAGACATCCACACACACACACTAACACAGACACACACACAAACACACACATACTAACACAGACACACACACAAACACACACACACTCACACAGACACACACACTAACACAGATACACACATACACACCCACACAGACATCCACACACATACACTAACACAGACACACACACACACACACAGACATCCACACACACACTCTAACACAGACACACACACACACTCACGCAGACATCCACACACACACACACACACTAACACAGACACACACACACTAACACAGACACACGCACACACACACACACTAACACAGACACACACACACCCACACACACACACACACACACACACACACACACACACACACACACATACACTCACACAGACACACACTCATACACACTCACACACACACACACATAAACTCACACAGACAAACACACACACAAACTCACACACACATTCACATGCATACACAGACACACACACACTCACACACACAAACACACACACACACACACATTCACACACACACTCACACACAGAAACACACACTCACACACACAAACACACACACACACACACACACACACATACTTCTCTAACCTCCTCCGTGAGGACTCTTCATAAATAATCTTGCAGCAATCTGCTTCTCCCTCCACTCTCTTATTAATTACTTTTACAGCCAAAATCAAACATCTGTCATCCCAGAATATACAAATTAATTATGCAGCTTCTCTCCATCTTGATCCATAAAACACTGAACCTCAGAGCCTCGCCAGGCGGAGGGCGCGGGACAGGAAGTAGGTCTTCCTCGTCTTTTAAGGGGGTATGAAACACGTCTGAGGAGAATGAACCTTTTTATTTTTACTCCACAGACGAGTTTCTTCCAGCTCTACTCTCGTCCTCTCAGAGGACATCGATGTCAAATGTCAGATTTCCCCGAGTTCTTCCTGTATCCATGGAAACGCCGTAGCGTTAAGATAAAAGCATTGATCATTTCTTATTTCTTTATTTCGGTGCAAAACTCCTTTAAAAAAATAAAATAAAATAAAAATGAACACACATTTTGTTGGTTTTCATGTGATTTAAAGAAAAAATCAGAGATGAAGTGTCATTCCACCTTCGTCTAGGGGGCACCTTCCTCTTCATCATGACACAGTAAGAATGTGTGAGGTGTGCAGAATCCTGACAAACACTCCTCTGATATACAATGTACATAAATTACATATAAATATATATATATATATATATATATATGCACATGTATAAAATAATTTTTTTTTTTTTACGGTTCTGTTCAGACCCGGTTTCAGACCCGGTCCGGTCGTCTGCTGAATGAGTCTGTGTGCAGAGAAAAATGATTTTCAGAGTCCGCGGGCCCACTGACAGAAGACAGCTGTCTTTTCCTCCTCCAGATCGGCACTGAGGCGTCCTGGGACTCTGCCTGCTAGCGGGTCAGGACCCCAGAGGGGAGGCGCCATTTGGTACCAGTTACTGAGCGGCGGGGGGGCATCAGTACCTTCCTCCCACCTCTCAGTCAAGGTAATGCCGGCCACTGGCGAAGGACTCGGTGACCTTGAGACAGGCCGGGCTCCGCCCCCTCGCTGTGCTGCAAACTGTTTACGAGAGGATGGATGGATTGCGCGGCTCGTGACTGAAGGAAACATGTGCTGCCTGAGAGGGTCTCGCCCGGATGCATCTTTTAAGCTGCTTTTATTGTGGCGGGGTTGAGCGAGCGCGCAGTAAAGGCGCCGGCGTGCTGAATGTGCAGTTTATCAGCTGATCACACAGTTAGCATGATTTTACAGCGGGCGCGGTAGAAGTGGGTGGCTTGAATTCTGAGTCTCTTCACATTTGGACGGGTCAGCGCTAAGGAGGGGGTTGCGTTTTTAAAACGATGTCTTTCCTAAAAAAAAAGGGAAAAGGTTTTCTATTGCATTTAAAGAACAAAAAAAAGGAAGTTCCAAGGTCAAACAACACAGACTGAAAACACGTAGCTAGATGAGGATAGCTGGGAGAGAAGAAGCATGAAACTCTCAAAATCAAAAAAGAGAAAACATTAAGGCACAACTCGTGAAACTGTTGAGAGGAACTGCTGGTGCCCGAAGAATTCAACTCGGCGGACGAGGGGTTGGCCGCCGGCGTGGGATAGTGGTCCTCAGGGAGTTCATTCTTTTTTTTCTTTTATTATATGTATATATTTCTTTTCAACTTTTTCATAAATGTTTGAATTTAAATTTTATTTTTCATCTTCTTGAAAAAAAAAAAAAAATACTAGAAAAAGCTACTTGAAAAGTGCTAAAATAACGAAAACAAACCTCCACCTGTCAAAAGTTCATCAGACAGCACAAATAAGTTTCCCAACAGAAGCTCATCGTGTTTCTTCTCTTCTTCGTTGGTTTTTAGAGGCGAAGCAATTCCCTCATCGTTTTTCTTACACTTCAAACTAAAAACAAGAAAAGCCCTCGCTCACATTTGTCCCTTCAAGGCTACAGTACAAACAAGCTAGCACAAGATGGGGAGCTCCCTGGAGGAGGTCCCGCCCCCTCTAGAAATATGAAGGCTTCATTCCAAGCTAATATTTAAAATTATTATTAATTATTATATTTTTAAATACTCTATACATTTTTTCATCATGGCGGCAGCGGCGGCGGCGGCGTCCATGATGACAAACAGCACATGATCCGTTCTGCCAGCTGCTGGGATGCTGCACTCATTAACTTCCTCGCACACTTTATGCTGCCCTTTATGACAGAATTAATCCATTCACACATGCATTAAAGGCAAAATAACGGGAAGGAGGCGGCGTCTGGAGGCCGGCCTCTTGATCTGTCATAAACGCGGCTCGGCGGTAAAGACGCCATCGTTCACATAAACGATCGTAAAAAAACGCAAACAAGATTCCTGCGGTGACAAAATCTGCATCTTCTACAACTTTACTTAACGTTTGAAGAATGTATAATTAGTGTCGGCGCTGGGGTTTATTTTTCTTTGTTTGATGTTAAAAACCGCCGCGGCGTGTGCCGATTAAATCTTTATTCATTAAAGTCGTTAAATTCAGAGATTGATTTATAATCGGAAACCTTTCAAACGGCGATTCTGTGTTAATATTCATTTGAATAACCATCTGGGTTCAATCTGGTTCTGTACCGGGGCGAAAGTCCAATCCAAGCGTCATTTAGCTTAAAACGTTTTTCCCTTTTCCTGATATCTCTAATATCAATGAAAACAACTACAAACTGCTCCGTCTAAAACATGTTTATAGAGTTTCTGGCTGAACGCTACGTTTTCAGGGATTTCTTTGAGAGTTACTGAATTAGACATTGAAGGCATCATCCAGTGTATCTCGATGCAGTGCGACGCCGACAGCTACGTTAGCGACCTCTGCTGGCGATGTCAACAGTAAACATGTAAACATTTGTTTGTTTGTCGGAGGAATCTTTTGTGTTTTGTTTGTGTCGAGGGGGGTTGGGGGGGGCTCTGTGGACATGTTGCCCCTGCCTCTGGGATTTTTCCACCCCTGTACTGTAATAAAGTACCATTTAAGGTACTTCCCTTTTTTTTTTTAAATATCCATTTCATGCTACTGTGTACTTGTACTCCACTACATTACTCTGACAGCTCTAGTAACTAGTTACTTTCCAGATTACAACATTTCATACGTTTCCTTCCCGGTGAAAACCATCAGAATTCCCTCATATTTCACTCAGTATTCATGAAGAACCTGGTTTTATATGACAGTGAGAGAGTTTTACTATGCCCATGTACTCTAGTACTGCACTTAAGTACAAGTCTGAGGTTTTTGTAATCAGTCATTTCCAGTTGATGCTACTTTACATTTATAAATATTGTTCTCTCGACTCCACGAGTTTTTTCTGACAGCTTCTTTTTTCAGACGCTGATTTTCAAGAATGAACTAAAAAAAGTAGTTATATGACCTCAACTATGAACATTTACTGCAGAAACATGGTCCTACACCCCCCATATATACACACATATACACAGAGATCGGGGGGGGGGAGACTGCAGCTCCTCCTGGAAGGAGTCGATCGAGGAGGAAGAGGAGGAGGAGGAGGAGGGTGCAGGTGGGCAGGGGTATGCTGGTGCATCTGTCTGAGGCGCTGGCATTGAGGGACATATTTCCCACAGCTCCGTGTCACAGCGGGATCATCGCACATGATTACGTGGGGGGGGGGCAGCGAGATCGGCTGTCGCTGATTTCACTGACATCTGTTGGCGAGGTGATACAAGCTGTGACGAGGATTGTCCCAGACGTGAAGTCTTGAGCGGCCGCTGAGCCGCGGCGGCCGAGGATCCTTCAAAGCTGATCCACGCCGACGGAGGATGGAAACGAAGAGATTTTACCATCTGCTGCAGAACTTTTCTTATTTATCCAAAAAAAGGGGGAAAAAAGGGTTAAAGTTCAGCAGCAGCAAAGAAAAATATATCAAAATGAAAATTGTGTCACATTATAGAATGTTGTTTTTTTTCTGAAGGTATGGGAAAATTAATTTGAAAAATGAAATAAAAATGTCGTTATTGAGAACTTTCATGATCTTCTAGCTGATGGAGGCTTTTCTCCTTTTAAAGAAGGAGTCATCACGGAAAGTATCCGACCCTAATATCACAAATGAGCAAATGAAGACACGAATATTTGTTTTAAGTAAAGGTTGTTAAATAGTTTAATGAATGTCGAAAAAGTAACACAACAAAATACCTGAAGATCTGAGGAACAGCTGAGAGAGAAGAACCAGAGGATCTGAGGAACAGCTGAAAGAGAAGAACTAGAGGATCTGAGGAACAGCTGAAAGAGAAGAACCAACAGTTCTGAGGAACAGTTGAGAGAGAAGAACCAGAGGATCTGAGGAACAGCTGAAAGAGAAGAACCAACGGATCTGGGGAACAGCTGAAAGAGAAGAACCAGAAGATATGAGGAACAGCTGAAAGAGAAGAACCAACAGATCTGAGGAACAGCTGAAAGAGAAGAACCAACGGATCTGAGGAACAGCTGAGAGAGAAGAACCAGAGGATCTGAGGAACAACTGAAAGAGAAGAACCAGAGAATCTGAGGAACAGCTGAAAGAGAAGAACCAGAGGATCTGAGGAACTTTTGTGGTTCTTCACATCAATGACACAGATCATGTTTTGAAATGAGCAAAATCTTCTTCTCCTGTAGGTTTGACAGGTTCCTGAGCAGCAGCACCATCTGTGAAGATGTTCTGGATCAGTGAGAGTGAAAGCAGTTTAGAGATGAACCCTCTCCAGGAGATGATGCTTCATCCCTGCAGATGTAATTGCACGGTTCATAACAAAGAGACCGGGATTAAGGAATTCATCGAGGATTTAAAGCGGCGCACAGCTTGAACACGCCCGTCTTTAAGTCCGGCCCCCGGAGATCAAAATCATTCCCTCGACCCGGAGCGCCGGGTCGGATTTGATCCGACCTTCATCACAGCGAGACGCAGCGAAAATGATCTCCTGGCTAAATCCTCTCTCCGCGTCGCCTCCAGGACGGTCCTTAAACATATGGCTGGAGCTGTTGGTAAGGAGTCAGTGGAGGGTCCGAACCCATCTGGGTCAGCGGAGGGGCTTTATCGGGTCAAACCTGGAACTGAAACCACATTCATCCTTTAATGTCCTGCTCCACTGTTTGGTTGAGTCTCTATTTCTAAATACATTTTTTTAAAAACTCGACTGAAACTGTTTAAGATATGACTCAGTGGCAGCATGTGTGTTCTAAAGAGTAAGAGGCCAAGGATGGTGCCCTGGGGGACACCCCGGGTCAAAGGGCCCCCTGAGGAGGAGGCATCAACCAGGACTAATCAGAAAGTTTTATCAATGAGTTGATTAGATATTA
>VRLP01010162.1:0-10482 GCA_009660295.1 Lophius piscatorius
TCCAAACTCCGTTCTTCACTCACCTTGAATGATGCTGAAAAGCTGGTCCACGCGTTCGTCTCCTCCAGACTGGATTACTGTAACGCACTTCTCATCGGGATCCCTGATAAAAGTCTTCAAAGACTACAATATGTTCAAAACAGTGCTGCAAGGATCCTGATGAGAGTTCGTAAACACGAACACATCACCCCCGTTCTTCATTCCCTTCATTGGCTTCTATTTCCACCAGGATTGATTATAAGATCTCTCTCCTCACTCACCAGTGTATCCATGGTAACGCACCCCCCTACCTAAAAGAACTACTCACCCCACTGACCTCTTTTTGGTCATATTTTTATAATTATATTTTTTATTGATGCTTTTATCTGCTTTTACTTTGTAGCAGTTTGAGATTTATATTATAATTATTTATAAATAATTATAAATTAAATGTATTATTATTTTATGCTACATGTTGGTTTTGTTCATGGACCTCATGGCTCTGTGCAGCCGCTGGCATTAGCTGCTATGCTAATATTAGCTGCCCTAATAACGTTAACTTCTTGAAAAGTCCAATGTTCTTCGGGGTGATTAATGTTGGCGTGTCCGATTAAGGCAGTTGTGACAAACGTGTAAGGATTTTTCTTTGCCAGCTTATTTTGTTCTCACTCGTGTTACAAGTTGTGAGCTTCGTGTTTTCTTCATTCACAGTCAAGATCTTTGTAGCCCAACTAAAATTGTGTGTGGGAAACAAAAAGGCTATGATCAGATCCTGCAGTAGATCTAATGCAGCTACTGTAACTGAGAAAAAGTAATCAGTGCTTCTGATAGAAAAGTGTCAGAACCTCTTTGGCAGCAAAATACTGCCATCAAAAAAAGACTGATACCATTTAAAGTGGTTTTAATGTAATGGTTGATCATGGTCTCTTTTTGAGCTGCTGTAATGAGTAAATTCACTTGTTGGGATAATTAAACTTTCACTCACCCACATTCTACTCCAGTATGTTTTCTGTGGCATTTGCACCATCTAGTGGCCAAGATTAAATTTACACAGCACAATATTACAGATAAGGAAATTACAGTATCATGCAGCTATAATAAATAATCACTCAATAAGACAACAGTAGGTTGATAAAAACTATTTATTTAACTATTTGACCTCATCAGTACTTATTCATACTTATTCAATTGCATTTCAAACACAGGAGTCTTGGAGTCCTGTGAGTGGAGTCCGACGTTGCCGGGTGATTTAAGGCCACTGGGATCGATTGACAAATGGATTCGTCGCAGGACCGGGGAGTTCGCAGAGTTCTATGTGGACACACAGGTAGGCTAACCGGGGCAGAGGTTCAGGTTCCTACAGCTTCTGGATCAGGATAGATGACGCTCCACCGCCTCCATTGCAGATGCCTGCCAGCCCGTACTGACCGGACTTCAGGTTGTGGACCATGTGACCTACAATTCTGGCCCCCGACATCCTAACAGGAGAAGAGAGTGGGGATTTAAATTTGTGTTATTTTGGAAAATAAACTGATAAGAGTTCTTTAACAGACTTAAAATCTGAAACTGAACAAACTTAAAATTGAACTCTGAAAACATTGTGACAGTTTCTGCTACTTCTGCCCGGACTCTATTGCGAAATGACCTGAAACACAAAACCGGTCTTAATGAACGCATTTGAAGGCATCTTAAGAGACTTCTAGAAACCTTTTTAAAATAGGGATGATTCATTCAGGCTGCAGGAGTCCGACTGTTTGAGTTAATGTCTCTTTTATTCTTTAACTTTGTCTTACATTTCTTTGAGCTCATGGCGTTCTGCTTTGTTTTTAAAGAACCTTCAGGGTTTCCAATCTTAACTTTTTCTGTCCAGGCATTTTGTAACAATTGTTTTTCAGAGCTGATATATAAATAATGGTTATCATAAATCAGGAAAAAACAACCTTGTGGTATCTGTTGTATTGAGCTATTTAAACTTTTATTGAGAGATTTTCGATGTCAAAACTGACTAATAGTAGATTTCTTCAAATGGATCAATAAACACCTTTGGAGAACCTTTTGGAATGTTGATACTAAGTAAATGTTTATTTTATTATGAAGGATCTGAATCAAAAAGTTCACGTTGATAGACAAGAAAGTAAAGAATGTTCTCGGTTCTTAATTTTTATTGAGATGCATTATTATGATCCGTCGCTGAATGTCTTCAGAAATCAACTCAATTTAAACAAGGTGAAAAAAAAAATCCTGAATCAGTATCATGATCCAGATCCACCTCAAAATCGAACTACCGTTTCATGGACCACATCTCTGCTAATCCATTTTTAAATATTCTGCTAATTATCTGACAGATGGGGATAAGAACATCGCAGATCTGGTCCCAGAGTCTGTAAGAGTCCCCCCCTCGGCTCCTTACCCGATGGGGTGACCCAGTGACACGGCTCCCCCGTTGACGTTGACTTTTTCGGGATCGATGTCTAACATCTTGATGTTGGCCAGCACGACCACACTGAAGGCCTCATTGATTTCCCACATGGCGATGTCGTCCTTCTTCAGGCCGGCAGCATCCAGAACCTGACGGACACATAGCGGTTCAGAACATCCGTCCACACTGGGGTCAAATCATTTCCACAGTTTATGACTTTAGCTTCAGACCGGGCCACATGTTTAGAAAAAAAAAACAACCAAAAAACATCCGTGTTCATTTGTTGTATGCAGCTCTGATCCACACTGCATTTTGGTATTTAATCCTATCTCAACTTTTATTCAAATAATCTTATTATACTACAATAAAAATACAATTACAGTCAATAAGTACCTTAATTCTTGGGATATACAAGCATGAAGATTATACTGAGTTTCAAGGAGTCAGATATATATTTAACTTTAGACAAATATAAAATCCAGATCTTGCTCGGTATCAGCCCATATCCTTTATTTGAGACTAGGACAAAAAACGTCTCTGTCACTATAACATGACAAACTCACCTTTGGTATAGCAAATGCAGGAGCAATGGGAAAATCGATGGGTGCAACCGCAGCGTCGGCAAAAGCTGTGAAAAAAAATACACATTTAAATCATACAATTAAGAATTATTTCTTTGCATTTATTTTTATTTTTATTTTTATTAATTTAACATCGTAAACAGTTTTAATTTACTATAAAATGACAGTTACATAATTCCATTCAGTAAGTCCTCACATGCTTTAATATGCCAGAAAAGAAACTCTACTTATGAAAAATAACTTTTTTTCATAGCCATGGTTAATGTCTCCTCCTCGGTGGCCCGTCTGACTTGTGGTGTCCCCCAGGGCTCCATATTTGGCCCCTTCCTCTATAGCATAGACATACTGCCACTGGGTCACATTATAAACCGCCTCAGTCAAATGGCACACGATTTTTTAAGAAAAAATAGTGATTCAAAATGTGCTCAACCAAACAGTTGAGAAAGTTATTAAAGGGTTAATTGTCAAAGAGCAGCAAAAAAATAAATCCTTCAATAGGTTCAAACTTCCTTGTTTCTGCGTCTCACAAACGGACCTGAAACGTCATTTCTAACCTACCAGCCTGTGAACCTACGATATTCTCCTTAAGCTGAACTTTAAGTCTTCTGGTGTGTGTGTGTGTTTCTGAGAGTGTATGCGTGTATGAGTGTTCCGTGTGTGTGTGTGTGTGTGTGTGTATGGGAGGAAGCGCTTACAGACGATCCTGGCCAGCGGAGTTACTTTGAGTCTCTTTGCAGCTTCTGCTGTCATTAGAACCAGAGCCGCTGCTCCGTCGTTCAGTGTGCTTGCATTGGCTGCCGTCACTGTGCCTAAAAGGAAGTGACATCACAACCAAGGACGATTAGAAGGAAGATAATCTTTCAGCATGTATTCTGGTCACTCAGACGTTGGATGAATGACAGGTGTCTGGTTACCGTTCTCCCTCTGGAACACCGTCTTCAGTTTGGGAACTTTGCTGAAGTCGACCCGCCTCCACTCCTCATCCTCGGACACGACCACATCAGGTTTACCTACAGAACACGTCACCATCGTATAATCTGTTCCCTGTGCAGTAAAACTACCATCACCACGACTCTCTCTCACCTCTCTGAGGAATGCTAACGGATACGATCTCCTTGGCGAGGATTCCAGACTCGTACGCCGCTTTGCTGCGGCTGTAAGAGCTGATGGCGAAGGCGTCCTGCTCCTCCCTGGTGATGTTTGCGTTCTTGGCCGTGTTCTCTGCACAGTTTCCCTGTGAGGGACAGCGCAGAGAAAAAACAGGAAAGTTTCAAAACTGATGAAATTAAGCCCTAAAGTCCTTGATAGAGAATCCAACATAAATCTGTCAAAACAAATGGATTCAAACGTTAAACACGTTTTTCTTTATTTCAGACACAAACATCTGTTTACACAACTCTGAGTCCAAACTCTGCTGTAAGAGTCGCATAAGGCAAACAAACAGAATGCAATCACTTGCAAATAAATTGTTTACTGAGTCAATGTCGTAATAACCTTCATTCTTAACTTTAAATCAATTTAACAATTACCTAAAGCTTTTACGGTTACAATCAATGAATGATCTTTTACTTTATTTCCTCAACTATTAAACCTTCTGGGGGATTTTTCATTCTCATTCACTGGAAAAAAATATGTTTAAACTTTGAATTGTACATCTAAAGCTTTATTCCCTAAAAATGTAGTGACATTACTTTCCATTAATGGAGTAATGTATATAAAATGTAATATAGAACGGACAAATGAACACTGGCTCTAGAGAGGACTTTTCACAGTTTAAGGTTGAAGTGGAAAACAAACCCCTGCCCACTAAAAACCACCAAAGAAGATAATGAACAAGTTGTTGCTCATTATTGTTTAAGCAACAAAAATATTTTGTGTAGAGAAAACTTTGAAGTACCCAAATTTAGCAAAATGGAGGATTGTACTTTTCACGTAGATAAAGCAACAGAGTGAAAAACGTCGCCATCAAAGAAGGTTTACAAGAAGACTCCTGAAACCACTGAGATGAACTGAGGTTGCAGTTTGACACTTCACCACTAGACGTCCCTAAATTCTAAAACTGCACCTTTAAGGAGAGTTACGATGGCAACCAACAGAATTCTCGATTTTTGTAACTTGAAAGGCCGTATGAGACGTATGAGACATATGAGACGTATGAGACGTATGAGACATATGAGACGTATGAGACATATGAGACGTATGAGACATATGAGACGTATGAGACGTATGAGACATATGAGACGTATGAGACATATGAGACGTATGAGACGTATGAGACGTATGAGAGAGGACAACACCAGCTCTTAATGGACAGGACCCACATTTTGTCCATGAGGTTCTGGACATGTAGTTTTTATTCATATTTTCCAAAGTATTCCAATAATTACTAATGAAATTATGTAAAAAAACAAACAAAAAAAAAACTTCACATCTGACAACTTTAAACAAGCCAGTATCTAACAGATGGTTACCATGTGGAATTTGTTGTAGACGTCAGTGAGTCCGTCCTTGACGATCAGGTCTTCCATCCTCACTCCTCCGTAGGATGGCGTCTCTCTGGACATCACGTAGGGAACGTTGGACATGCTCTCCATGCCTCCTGCCACCATCACATCCTAAAAAACACACACAGGAAACACTGCATTTACCTGCAGTGACAGAACTAGAACTATCTGTCAATGACCTTGAATTAATGTTTTCTCTCCAACGAGTGTGATTGACAGGATTCGTTATTAGCAGTCGTTAGGCTGACAAACAGAGATTTAGTCCATTTAACCGCCCATTTGACAATTTTGTTAAGATATATTTGGTTTTTGAAAAGACAGGTTTACAATCCACAAAACAACACAATAAGACAGCATGGATTCGATCGAAAGCTCAATTAAATCAACATTTCAACACGGTTTTATCAACGTTGAACCAAGAAAGTTTCCTCAGACAAATCAGGCGCTGAGGTGCCTTTTTACAAACTGTCTCACAATTCCTCTCAAAATTCTGTTTAGAGTCTAAAATGGTTCCCTGATATTTGAGGGCCTTCAGACAGTTGACAACCCGGTTTTTGATGATGGTTGGCTGGTGGTTGGAAGAATTGTTTGTGAAATTTATAATCAGGTCCTTTGGTCGGATATGTCGACCTCCAGGTGGGACTGGTCACACCAGGTGACAAACTCATGCACAGCTGGTCCATGGCTGGACTCACAATAACAGCATTAACAAAGTTAAACTGGTCCAATAGCCTCTTGGCTAAGACATGGGGTTGTTATTATTATTCATACTTTGTTGTTTATTTCATTTCTTAATCATTGTTATTTTTCAAATTTTATTTTATTATTATTATTTTATCTAAAAACTTGTTCTATTGTTCCTAATGTTATTATATATATAAAAAACAATAAATCTCCAAAAACGTGTCTGAGACATCAAAAAGTTATCCCAAAATTATCCCATTAAATAAACGTTCTCAACAAAGACGGTTCTAAAATGTGGTGTAAAATTGTCGCTTGTTACAATCAAAGTAATTATAAAACATGATCACCTGTGTTAATCAAATAGTGTAAGTTAAATTATTTTGTTTTCCTAAATAGTGTCAAACATCAGATTTCTGTTATTAGTTAAAGGTTATTTATTAGGTTAACTTCCCGAGACGTATCATCTTGTTTTGAAGGGGTCCCAACATGTGACACAATCAATACGTAACATAAATACAGATAATGTCGAACCCAAATGACCAAACAAAACACACAAAAAACCCAATAAATGCCAAAGATCAGAAAGCAATTACAACATCAGAGGAACAAAAAGACCTGAGATAAGAGAGCAGAAACAGAAATGAACCAACAGATACTACGGGAAAACAAATCTCCAAGTAAGAAGGCAATGCTGGTTCCTTCCGTTATTAGTTACTGATTGATATGGTGATACCTTGATGAGTTTCTTTTTACCGGCACCCACCTGACCAATTCAGTATCAGTACCGCCTCACCCAGAGCAATGTGTGCTCAACCACCAGATTAGGAGAAACCAACATTATGAATCATAGGGCTAGGACTGAGATAAGACAGAGCTTTGGCGTTCACCACCACGGCGCCGATTCTGCTGCTGGCAGCTTCTATATGTTTCCGACTGACCTACACACAGCAGGGAGAGAATGTGGGTCGAATAAACAGACACGTTGTTCCTGATGTTGTTTTTCTATTGTTGAGTATCAGCAAAACAACCATCCCTTCAATAAAGACGTGAGCGCTGTCACTCTGTTTTAACCCTCTCACACGCCAACAGAGAGAGAGGGAAGTAGAAGAGGTGGAAGGTGGTCTATCGCACTCACTTTGTTGCAAATCTTCTCTTTGACCCATCTGAGCCCGTAATGTTAAACAACGCCTGTTTGATCTGAGCTAAATTTCATTCATACAGTCCCGTAAATCTCCCAATGGACCCGCAAGCAGCATCTAGACAGCATAGGAGCAGCAGTGTGTTCGACGCGAACGCTACCTGGTGTCCACACATGAGACTCTGAGCCGCCATCATGATGGACTTCATCCCAGAGGCACAAACTTTGTTGATGGTGGTTGCTGGAGTGCCAAGGGTCAGACCTGAAGGTACGATCAGATGACATATTCCCATTAAAAAAAAAAAGTATAATAAAATATCACGGACATTCTGCTATTCTACTAAAGGAGCGCTTAATGTTTGATAATGCTAACAGATGTATTATTTAATTGTTATCAGATGTGTGTATTAAAAAAAAGAAAAAGAGACTTTTAAAGCATATTTCTTATCAATAATAATATGAGCCTCTCTAAACTTCTGGACACAAACTTAGCATGCATGACTTTACATCCCTAAGCTTTTGTTTCTTCATATTTTGCAGCCTTAGTCTTGCTATATTTGTCAGATTTAAATGGAGAAACATTAAACAATCCTACTCTTTTGGGCAGTTTGAAAAGATTTTGATTTGTCAAAACAATATGTGTGCAGCTAGTTTCTGGAGATCATTGTTTTGCCAACATGTGGAATGATGGTGGAAACACGGTTTATCAGTGCGGTCATACCTGCTCCCAGTAAGGCTTGCCTTGTGGGGGCCTGTCCTTCTCCCGCCTGCAGCACGTTGCCCATGTAGACTTCCTTCACATCTTCAGGAGAGATTCCTGAACACATGCAACATCAAACTGGTTAAAAACTAGGTCTATGCCGTCATCCCTGATAGCAATGGTCCCCAATCCCCTGCCTTATGCAAGCAATCGCCCTGATTGAACTCCTGATCTTAAAAATGAAGTTTGTCTAAAGAGCAGTGTGTATTGTAAAAAAGATCTCCCTAGCGAGTCCCTGTGTGTTTAAAATGTGAACTATAAGGGTAAAAGATGACATTAACAAGATAGATCTCCTCAAGGACATTCATACGCACCAAATTTGGACTAAGTCAGAACAACAGTTAAGAAATTCTGGCCTGAAAATATTTGGAGATGAAGCCTCCCCCTAGTGTCAGAATATAAAACTGACCTTTCCCCCAAATCTATCCAGCTCTTCCTCACAGTCAGGTCTATACAAGAATAACATTTTGAAAATGATCCTTGAAATAGTTTTTGAGGTTTTGGCAATTACAGGAAGACTGTGCAGCAGCGGCGATGAAGATTCCGTAAAATCCCCAACTTTTTGGGGGTTATTTAGGAATTTATCCACTCATGATGTAGAGAGTAGGGGAACGTATGGGTAGATCATTTGTCCATCTGGAGCATTAGCCTGTGGCAACGATGATGATTAAATTGGATGCGTGTAGTTTTTGCCAAATGAAATCGAGCATGAGAACATACCTGCTTTCTCTATGGCTGCCTTTATGGCAACAGAACCCAGTTTGGTGGCTGGTACTGCTGCCAGGCTGCCTTTGAAGGAGCCCATTGGCGTCCGGACTGCGCTGACAATGACAACTTCCTGGAATCATGTAAAAATAAATAAATAAACATGCGTCACTGGATGTATGTCTATTATTTAGTTACACTCAAAATGTATCTGTTTGTTAAACTTCCCATACATTGAGAGAAGGACGGGACACGTAAGTTCTTGACAGGTACTTGTGAGTCTACAAGAAAGGGAAAATCACATGAATAGTTATCTTCCACACATCAGAGAGTTCTCATTTCTAAAAACAGTTTTTAGAAATGAGAACAGTTTTCCAGTAGTAACTGTAATCCAAACATAATAGTTAAACACTGCGCAGGCCCAATGAGCACTTTTACTATTTAAAGCACATTTTACAGATAATACTTCTAATTTTACTTCAGAAAGGTTTTGAAAGAAACTAATTTGCTTGTAGTAGAGTATCTCCACAGTATGGTATTACTTTACTTTTATTCACGTAAAGTATCTGAATACTTAATCCGCACTGGTAAACTGTCATCTGAAAAGTAACCAGTAGCGACAGGTGTTAGACAAATGTAGTGGAACAGAAAGTACAATACTTTTCCTCTGAGATGTAGAAGAGTAGAAGAATCAAGTACCATAAAATGGGAAAAGAATCAATTTTAAGAACCTCAAAATTGTACTTGAGTACAGTCCTCGGGGAAGTGTACTTAAACTAGGTGTCGCGTCACCTGTGACCCTGACCCTTTTAAGTTGATAACACCTTCATTTTAGATAGTTGCTGATGCTGCTATATTTTGTTTCTCCTCTGTTATTTAGTTAGAAAGCAGACATTGCTGATAAATACCTGATTCAGCGATAACATGCGCAAATAACCACTTCACACTGTAAAAGGATGATTTCTGGCGCAGGACTTCAGTCAAGGACACTTCAAATACGACACAATACGAATAGCTCAAATGCTAAAAGGCTAAATGGGAGCCACTACAGTGGCAGTACAGCCAGACCATATCAAAATAATGAAAATACAGCAATCAAAGTGAATTATTTGAAGTCAGTCACTCACCAGGCGTCTGCAGACTTGGGCGTGCATGTTTAAAAGTCCACTGGATGACATTTTGGACAGTAGAGTCACTTTCACGCAACCGCTGCAGTTTCAGCTTCAGCTTCCGCCACGCACGCGGCGAGATAAATAATCCAGCCAATGAAAGATGAGAGTGCAGCCTTCCTTCGCTCAGTCACTCAGAGCAACACACATATCAGCCAATCAGAATGAGAATTGTTCCCTACGTCATAAAGACTGAGCATTACTGGTGTTGTAGTTTTAATAATGAAATCACAAACCCCCTTACGTACCTGATTAAAAAAGCTGCACCAGACATGAATTCTTAGACTATATGGACTTCACCATTTCAAACTAAATAGATAAATATCGAGAATATATCAAACAACTTCTATTTTTTTTTACCAATAAATGTTAATAATTTAGTTTTATTTTCATTTTAAACAGATTTCCATATGACATTCAACGAATGAACGAACATACTGAAGTCTTCAAAGACTTCAGTATGTTCAAAACAGTGCTGCAAGGATCCTGATGAGAGTTCGTAAACACGAACACATCACCCCTGTTCTTCATTCCCTTCATTGG
>VRLP01010163.1:0-10480 GCA_009660295.1 Lophius piscatorius
CCATCAGTCCCCTGATCACCGCTGTAATAAACCAATCCCTCCAGGCTGGCTTTGTTCCATCTGCCCTAAAAGCCGCCATAATCAGACCACTCCTCAAAAAACCTACTCTCCATCCAGAAGTTTTTGCAAATTACAGGCCCATTCCCAAACTCCCATTCCCCTCCAAAGTTCTGGAAAAAGTAGTTGCTGCCCACCTCCAGGACCACCTCAAATACAACAACCTCTTTGAAACCTTTCAGTCTGGCTTCCGCTCCGCCCACAGCACAGAAACATCTCTGCTTAGAGTCACAAATTACCCAGCATCTGCTGCTGATGGCAGCAGATGCTGGTTCACCTTCCCTCCTGATTCTCCTTGATTTGTCTGCTGCCTTCGACACAGTTGACCATGGAATACTCCTACACCGCCTACATCACACCAGTGGACTCACTGCCACCGCCCTAAACTGGTTTCAATCCTACCTCACTGACAGTACAGAATACATTTCCCTTGGAAGTTCAAGGTGCTGGACACACACCGTCACCTGTGGGGTCCAGTTGAACAGCTCCAGAACCGAAGCATTTTAATTGGCACCCCACATCAGACCCAGTCTTCCTCCATAACCAGTATTACCTTCTCTGGTCACGACATTCCCCTCTCTTCATCAGTCACCAACCTCGGCGTAAGATTTGACCCTCAACTCACTTTTGAATCCCATATCAAACACATCTGCAAGATCTCCTTTCACCATCTCAGAAATATTTCCAAACTCCATTCTTCACTCACCTTGACTGATGCTGAAAATCTGGTCCACGCGTTCGTCTCCTCCAAACTGGATTACTGTAACGCACTTCTCATCGGGATCCCTGATAAAAGTCTTCAAAGACTTCAGTATGTTCAAAACAGTCTGAAGGATCCTGATGAGAGTGTAAACACGAACACATCACCCCCGTTCTTCATTCCCTTCATTGGCTTCCCATCTCCACCAGGATTGATTATAAGATCTCTCTCCTCACTCACCAGTGCATCCATGGTAACGCACCCCCCTACCTAAAAGAACTACTCACCCCACTGACCTCAACACGATCCCTCCGTTCTACCCTCACATAGATATTTACAGTGTTTATAGTGTTAACAGTTATGTTTTGGTGTGTATAGTCATTTATAGCATTTATAGTCAGGTTTAAAGTGTTTATAGTGATGTGTTTATGGTGTTTGAATTGATGTTTATAGTGTTTATAGTGATGTTTATATCTTTCAATGTTTATAGTGTCCATAGTGATGTTATAGTGTTCTTTGTCAAGTTTATAGACTTTATAGCTATGTTTATAGTGTTTATCATTATGTTTATAGTGTTTATAAATGTTATAGTGTTCATTGTCAAGTTTATATAGTTTATAGCTATGTTTATGGTATTTATATTTATTTTTATAGAGTTTAAAATTATGTTTATAGTGTTTATAATGTTTGAATTGATGTTTATTGTGTTTACAGTGATGTAAGTGTATGTTTGTAGTGATGTTTGTAGTGTATATCGTGATATTTACAGTTTATACAGTGAGCTTTGTAGCACTTTGAGATTTGATCCAAATGTAAAGTGCATTATAAATTAAATGTATTATTATTATTATTATTATTTATTGTGATGTTTATAGTATTTATATCATTTAAAGTCATGTTTATACTGTTATAGTTATGTTTATAGTTATGTTTATAGTGTTATAGTTATATTTATATTGTTATGTTTATAGTGTTTATCGTTATGTTCATAGTGTTTATCGTTATGTTTATAGTGTTTATAGTGATGTTATAGTGTTCATTGTCAAGTTATGTTTATAGTGTTCATATTTATTTTTATAGAGTTTGAAATTATGTTTATAGTGTTTATAATGTTTGAATTGATGTTTATTGTGTTTACAGTGATGTTTGTGGTGTATATTGTGATATTTACAGTTTATACAGTGAGCTTTGTAGCATTTATTGTGATGTTTATAGTATTTATATCATTTAAAGTCATGTTTATACTGTTATAGTTATGTTTATAGTGTTATAGTTATGTTTATATCGTTTATAGGGATGTTAATAGTGTTTATTATCCCTGTATCCCTATTATAGTGTTGTTTATAGCATTTATTGTGATAGTACTATAGTTATATTTATAGTGTTATAGTGATGTTTATGATGTTAATGTTGTTTGACGTGATGCTTGAAAGTGTTTACAGTGATGTTTACAATGTTTGTAGCCAAGTTTATAGTGTTTATAGTGTTTATATTTATGTTTATAGAGTTTATAGTGATGTTTATAGTGTTTATAGTGTTTGACGTTTATAGTATTTACAATGATTTTTGAAGTGTATATCGTGATGTATGAAGAGTTTGAATAGCTGTTATAGCATTTATAGAGATTCTAACAGTGTATACAGTGATGTTTATAGTGTATACAGTGATGTTTATAGTGTCTACAGGGATTTTTTTAGCGTTCGTAGAGATGTTTACAGATTTTTTAGTGTTTAAAGCGATGTTTATAGAGTTTGGAATGTTGTTTACAGCATTTCTTGTGATGTTTATAGTATTTAGAGCATTTAAATTTATGTTTATAGCATTTATAGTGTAGTTTATAGCGTTTAATGTTCATAGCGTTCATACTGATGTTCATAATGTTTATTGTCAAGGTTTATAGCGTTTATAGTGATCTTTATAGTATATATAGTGATGTTTATAGCATTTATAGTCATATTTATAGCGTTTATAGTGATGTTCCTAGTGGCTATTGTCAAGCTTATAGCGTTTATAGTTATGTTTATAGTGTTAATGATCATATTTATAGAGTTTATAGTGATATTTATAGTGTTTGGATTGATGTTTATTGTGTTTACAGTGATGTTTTTAGTGTTTATCGTGATGCTTAAAGAGTTTGAATAGATATTTATAGCATTTCAGTGATGTTTCCAGTGTATATAGTGATGTTTATAGAGTTTATAGTGATGTTAATAGTGTTTATAGTGTTTGAAATGATATTTATAGTGTTTACAGTGATATTTGTAGTGTATATCGTGATGTTTAAGGAGTTTGAATTGATGTTTATAGCATTTACAGGGATGTTTACTGTGTCTACAGAGATGATATTGCAAAGTATTCCGACCTGATTCATGAACACTTATGGAATTGGCCCAAATGGGAACTGGAAAAGTCTAAATGCCGTGTGGTTTGTGTTGTTCACTCTGCCGTGAAAAAGTCACATCTGGGCAAAGTATCAGACCTGGGCCGCATATTCCCGCTTGCCTTACTGATCCGGTTGTTTACTTTACCCCTGGATCACCAAACAGCTTCTCTTAACTACTGGCTTCACATCAAGCTAGCATCCATAAAGCATCATGGACACATATGTCACATATATTATTAACCTGTATTTATAAGATAGGTATCTGACTCCTAAAGGTTTCCCTCACTAGTGTGGAGCACCAGAGGATATTGTACTATGTAGAGATAGAAAAACAAAGTCAATTCTGTGATTATGAACTATTATGATCAAACATACGTGACCTGTCAGTCTCCTCTGCTGCCCAGTGGTCCGCTGGGTCCCAGTGGGGTTAAACACAGACGAAATGACACTTGAAAGAGTCCCAAGAGATCAAATTAGGGAAAATAAGGTCAGTTATCGTATTCCTCGCGGAGAATACTTTGATACTTGCAGGTTAAGCATGAAGAACTTGCCAGTAGTCACAATATTTGATTCAATCTGAAGTAATATTTGCATTTTCTGCATAATTTACATGGTTTTATTAATCATTTGGACTGGATTTTTACAGTAGGAACTACGTGTGGATACGGATAAAATGGATTTTGAAGTGGAGGATGAATTTTTGAAATATTAATGGCAAGAAAGAGAATCTTTTCTTGGTTGTAAGGCAGGAGATTTTATAAGCCGTCCACGTATTCTCAATGCAGCAGCAACAATTTACAACACAGCAGGTTTTCACTTTAAATTTGAATTTACAAAAAGGCTAAATATACAATCTAAGTAAAACCAGACGCCCTTGAGTTGTTTTAACATATTCTCCAAAAAGTTATGACACTGTAAAATTATTTAAAAGAGATTGCAAATATTATTAATATTAATAATAATAATAATAATAATAATACATTTTATTTATAATGCACCTTACATTTGGATCAAATCTCAAAGGGCTATATCGACAAGTATACAAATGTTTTTCAAAGAACCGCTTCACAAAGTCATTCTGAGACAATGTACACTGTAAAAAATAAGAAAAAACCCCAAAACAAAACGTTTTGGGGTTTTTTCATTGGTTGGATAAACATTTAAACATTTTATTGGATAAACATTTTATAATTAATATTTAAACAATGGAGTACACAAAATACTTGACAATTTTTCGTTTTTTTTAGTTGTTTTTTTAAACTGCCTAAAACTATTCTTCTTAAGGTGGAGCAACCCAATTTATAAGATAATGATCTTCATTGGCCTAATTATATCAATCTGTTCAGTTTACCCTGCATGTCTTTGAACTGTGGGGATCTGTCCCAGGGGGACCCGACACAGAATGGCCCAAGGTAGGAATTCAAACCCCACAACCTTCTTGGAATATGCTAGCAGCGCTAAGCAGTACACCACTCTCCCTATTATGTTTTTAATGAAAAAAAAATCATAAAAATCCTTAACATTAGACATAATCTCCCCCAGGCTGATGGAGAGTGTTGCTGGGGAGAGCGATGTTTGGGATGTTAGGGGTCCACTCCAGGTTTCTGCCTGTTAAAAGGCAGTTTGTTGTTGGAAAGCGCTTTGAGATAACATTTGCCGTGATTAAAGTTGTGACTTTATCATATAATTAATCCGATTTGATTACGACTGTTCAGGGGTCTGGTCAGAATGACACTGATTATGTCATTACTTCAGAACCTGTCAAGAATCTGATGTGTTGGAAGCAGATAAAAGGGACAAGCATAAAGATCTGAGTGACCTCGACCAGGGGGAAAAGGTCATGACTAGACGACAGGGTCAGAACCTCCCCAGAACTGCATGTCTAGTCGCCAGAACTCCCAGTTCTGGTGTCAGGGTCACGAACAGAAGACAAAAGACACTTTATTTGTCATTGTAGTCACTACAACCAAATTCAGTCTGGTCATCCTCTAACGGCAAAGGAGCGCATGCAAGGCTGATTCATTTGGATGGGGAGAAGAATATCAAGCAGGTGGTTATAATGTTATGGCTAACTGGTGAATGCCAAGAGCCTGCGAGGAAGAACACACATAATATAAAGTTATTTGCTATCATCGGAGGAAATGCTGGATTCGGATCGTGTGCATTCAGTGATTTCGAATCGCGTTTATGAAATTGTTTTTTCATAAAAACATAAAACACATTGAATATTTTGGATCACAAAGCTCCACTAAAACATATAAACATAATTTAGTCACAGCATTTTTTTTAGCAATATTAATCTTGTTTAATAACTATTACTATGTTTTTGTATTTCTTTTTTTTTGTCTTTTTAGTTTCATTTTTATCTTTTTTACTTGATTTTAATTCTTTGTTTTATAATTAGCACTTGTCACTTTGCAACCCTATTAAATCTTGTCGTACATTGTTGTATAAATATTTGGATCATGAACGTTAAATATAATACAACAACTGAATTTATTGATTTTGACAAATAATATAATTTCAAGCGCAATTGCTCAAATAAAATGGCATTTGACTTTTACATTGCGCTGGTGATGATATTTGAATCATGTGACATAACGGTGACAAAACAAAAGAGGCAAATAAATGAGGCCTGGAAGAAGAAAGGAAACTGGAAAGAAAAGGATTTCTTTCAAAGTTCAGACCGCTCTGAACTCTCCTGAAGGACACGGCACCTAATCGGATGTAATGAAGTGAACGTGGAGAGCCCGGTCTCCAGGAGTCCTTTTGCTGACTAGCCCTGAAGGATCTCCAGAGAAAGTTAAAACGGGAGTGGAGGGGGGCCGGGGGTTAAGGAATGAAAAAGAAGACTTGGATGTTGACCAGGAGGACAAAGAAATGGCAAAAATGGGTCCTATTTTTTTACGATAAGGCTACCTTTATACATGGTTTATAATAAGTTTATAAATAAGGTTTTTAATACCTCATAAGTAATTATTTAATGTTGATAAACAGCTGATAACAAAGCTCTCATTTTATCAATGCCGGTCACTATTTGGCAATATCAAGTTAGCAGTACAGATAAGTGGGCTCACTATTTGGCAAGCATCAGGTCCACAATACCCTTTATATCTAATGAGTTATAGCGGCTTATTAATGATTTTAAAAGTGTTTACCACTTAATTAGTAAACTAAATATAAGCCATTTATAATTCCTTACTAAAAGGGAATCTTATTTTAAACTTAATGTTAATGAACCAATGTTAAACACCGAGTCTGTTACCATGGTAACTTACTCTGTGAACTTCACCTGCTGGCTGGCAGGTTTTCTTAAACAAAGCCTGAGTTGTTCCCGACTCCTCCTCCTTCTGATTCTGAACGAGAACCTTCTCTCCCTCGTCTCGTTCATATTGAAACTGAAATGATTCCTGTCGCGTCACGTCAGGAGAGGATTGTTAGACTGGTGGTAAGATGATATTTTCCTGAGATACTTTTTCCCTGTTCTCTTCCTGTATGACGTCGGGGATGCAGAGCAGATCTGCAAAACTACCGGGTGCAGAACTGTGTGGAACGTTTAAGGCATGTTTGTCACAATTCCTGGGAACATACCTCTCAGGACTTCTAAAGGATAGTAGGTGACTGATGAAGAAATCCTCCAGCTGAAGATAATGACAATATTTTAAATTATACGCTGATAACGAATCTTTATGTGCTTTAACCTCAGACGGGGATTTTATGGTGCAGCCACAGCTGAGTGGGTGGATCGGTCGTCTCCAGATTGGAAGATCAGAATGTCAGCGGTTCAATCCCTACATGTCGTAGGGTCCTTGAGCTAGATCCTGAACCCCAATTTGCTCCGACGGCGTTTCACAGGCGCTGCCCACTGCTCCTCATAAGTGGCTCAGATGCAGGGCATACATTGTAATAAATGAAGGCCTGAATGTGATAATTAAAGGATTCTTTATTATTATTTTATCCCCAACGTGGCGATATTGCTGGAACATACGTACACTGCTCCATCAGTGAATGAAGGAGACAATACAAATAGTATTAAAAAATAAATCCAGGTTCAACCAATAAAGATACAATATAAATACATATAGGCATTCATACGTTCCATGCCCCCCAGAATAATTGTGCCCCCCCCTCATACACACACACACTGAGGAAATTAAAACATCTTTATTGTCCATACTCATGACCTTTAATTCAAAATGTTCCAAAGAGAATCTCATTTGTAATTCAAGTATCAAAATTTTAAAAAACATGACATTCTTAACAAGAAACAAATATTTTCTCTCAAACATGTGTGACAAAATTATTGGCAACCTGCATTTAACATTTTTACCCAGGAGGATATTCTCCTGGGTCTCCTCCTGTAGTCTGCGATGAGGTTTAAGAACACATGGAAAAGAACAGAATCCATTCCTCGATACAGAAACTCTCCAGCTCCTTCAAGTTTTGATGTCCTCTCTTGTGGACTCCTCTCATCCTCCTCCGCAGCACATCTCACAGATCTTCTGGTGGGTTTAGTTCAAGTGCACCATTTCCTGGTTGGCTTTGGTCATCTCCTTTAACAGGTACCGTCTGCACACAAAAAAACAACAAGGCTAAACTTGTTGGAGAAGCTGACATAAATATCACTCAGATGATTGTATAATATAGTAAGGAGTAGCGGGAGATCTGGGGTAGAGATACTTCTTCTTCTGGGTAAAGTTTGTTGCCGGTTGGAAACCAGTTTATTGGTGCATTACTGCCACCTACTGGACAGGAATGCAGAACCAAAGATTGAGAGGGAAAAGGATTAAAAAAAGGAAAGAGAAAATCCCTGTAGGGTTGATATACTGCAGTAAATGATGAGGGTGATGAGGGTGAGGGGAAAATCCCTCCAGACAGACACCAGATCACTGCAGGCCAGAAAAGTTGGATTTTAGCCGGTGAATCATTTTGGCATATTTTCTAATTCCAGATTTATCTAAAGACATTCATATATAATCCCTAAAGAGTCAAACAATTTCCAATGTATAATCTGAAAGAATAAGCTTTCAGGTGATATTGATGTTTTTTGTGATAAGGAATGCAAAACCTGCCGTTGGTGAATGTTGAGGACGCATCTGTAAACAAATGATTAAATGTGAACTTCCGCCGCACTCAGCCTGATTGTTCTTTGCTCCGAACCAGCCCCGCGTTCATCCTGATGGTTTACCGTATCACTCAACTCTGCAATCCCTTTTCTGGAGAGTCCTCCTTCATTCTTTTTCAAACCCGACTGGTCATGGCAGTAGGCCGTCCACCCTGAGTCTTGGATCTGCTCGAGGTTTCTGCCTGTTAAAAGGCAGTTTTTTTCTCGCCATTGTCAACCAAGTGCTGCTCAAGGAGGAATTTCTTGGGTCTCTGTAGATAATTATATAAAGAGTTTGGTCTAGACCTGCTCTTTCTGGAAAGCACCTTGAGACAACTGTTGTTGCGAATTGGTGCTATATAAATAAAGATTGATTGATTGATTCTTACGTCTGTCAGATTGCGTCTGTTTAAAGCTGTCGGCGGAACAAACACACACTCACACCCACACAAGATGATTATTTAGCTGTAACTCAGATTCACACACAGTCACTCCGTCCACAAACTTCACCGGACTCACCAAATATCCATTCTAAGAATCAAACCATGGAGTCGCAAATATTGTAACTTATGTTGGAATGTGAACAAATTGGAAAAGAAAACAAACCAGCACTGAAAAGTCCTCAATCCCCTTCATTGTACAAGCAATCCTCCTGATTAAACAAATTTAATCAAATCAAATTAAATGTGAAGTCTTGTCCACGGTAAAAGCTCTTTCCCTATTTTAAGGTTCTCTACAGCGGATCGTCTCTTTACGCTTATTGTTTTGGCAGAAGTTGTTTTGTTTTTTACGTCGGATGTCTTTACTGACACAATCCTAACAGTTATCCAGTCTTTGGATCGGCGCTTGGACCTTGCCTTGAGGGTCAAAACAGGATTTCTGCCCGCCCCCTTTTGACGAATATTCAAACCCAAACATAGAATTTATGACCACAGTATTTTTCATAATAAAAGGTCCACCTAATGAGTTAAACATGAACTGTTAGGTCGTTTTTAACACCTGATAGTCCGGGGACTCGGTTCGACTAGGGGGTGAAATTACAACATTGTTACACTTTTACTTGGTTTGGTCTGTTTTCACACTCAATCATTTTAATCCCATGCGAATCGGCATCTCAGTGATTTTTGGGTGGAGCTCATTATTATTATCTACCTCTCTACCTTGAATTATGGAAGCTGGTGGGAACGGGTTTTACAGAATGTCCATGATCAGTGTGTCCCGTAGTTCACATTAATTATCGCAGCTCGTCGCGTTCTTAATCAACACATGATTCAAGTGTCATGTGTTGATTAATCTGGAGTAGGAGTTATCGTAGAAGGGGGTTCGGTGTGACAACGACACCGGGGCGCTCCGTGTCCACCGCTGAGGGGGGGAGAGGTGTTGTCCAGGACGGATGTCAGCTTGGTTAACAATCTCCTCTCACTCACCTCCTCCTTAGAGTCCAGGGGACAGTCCAGGACAGAGCTGGACCTCCTGTTGCCTGTTGAGTCTCTTCCTGTCCCTCTCTCTGCTTCCTCCTTCCCAGCAGACCACAGCGTAGACAATCACTGATGCTACCGCAGTGTCATAGAAGGTCTTTGGTAGAGTCCTGCATACTCCGAAGGACCTCAGTCTCCTCAGCATGTGGAGACGACCTTGGCTCTTACAGGCCATCTGTGTCGTCTGACCGGTCCAGTTTATTGTTGAGGTGAACACTCATGTATTTGTATAGTTCACCTGTTCAATGTCCAAACTCTGGATGGTCGCCGTTTGGCTCTGTGAGGACCTCCTGTGGAGGTCAATCACCAGCTCGTTTGTTTTGCTGGTACTCCAGATCATTCCCTTCTTATTTGTATCCAACAGTAGCTCAGTCATCGGAGAACTTCTGGAGGTCCATGCAGCCAGGTGGCGGTCAACACCTGCATCTTCCAGCTTCCTTCTCAGCCATGGAGGGTGGATCATGTTGAAAGCGCTGAAGAAGTCAAAAAACATGACCCTCACAGTGTTTTCCACCGTTCTCCAGATGAGAGTGCATCTGTGCATCAGGTAAATGACCCCGTCATCCACTCCAATGCCTGGCGGATAGGCAAACTGGAGTGGATCCTTGTGGGAGCCCACCAGGGGTTGAAGGTGCTCGAGAAGAACCCTTCCATGGTCTTCCACAGTAAGGTGGAAGACTTCCTGAGGACCACCCTGTTCCTGAGGACTTCCTGAGGTTCCCTTCCTGGGATCTCTTCCTGAGATCCCAGACTGAGGC
>VRLP01010164.1:0-10474 GCA_009660295.1 Lophius piscatorius
TAAAAAATTATATTAACGGCTTATTAGGTTATAAAATAGAATTTTCTGATAATGAAATTATTCTATTATCATCATATGCATATGATTGTGATGATATAATAAAAATAAAAACTATAGGAGATGTCATACAGCTAGAGACTACAGCATTCTTGCAGATGTATGAACATGAGGTAAATGAGTATTTGGCGAAAAGATGTTCGTGGCCGGCATTGTTGGCAGCTATAACGTTGGATTTGGAGTCTAAGAAGACATTTAATTAAAACGTGAAATTATAATATTATTTTTTTTAATAGAAATAATAATGGAAACGAAATATTATAATATTAATTTTCAATATGATTTTTATCGGATTTGAATATGATATTCTATTTATTTTTTAAGGTAAAAATATATATTTATTAATTTAATGCTATATTATATACATTTATTAAATATTTCTTTATTGATACTTATTCAATAAATACCCGTTAAAATAAAATTTATATTTGTTATTAATTACGATAACATAATTTTCATTTTACTTTATATACTGAATACACCTGGATATTTGTATATACTTGTATATACTTGAATATTAGTATAATGATCGTTTATTAGATTTAATAATATTTAGCCCATCCTTCTTAACATAATATTGTCAGAATCACAAATCAGTACAAGGATTGCAACTACACCAACTAAATATTACTTTAATTTAGCAATGAAACCATCATACAAATAAAAATAGATGAGAATATAAAATTATATCAATTAAGCAGTATTGTAATTTAATATAAATCTTTCATACAAATAATAACAAAGATACATTATTGAATCTATATCATTTTCTATTTTACTTTATATTTTTTTAGCTTAATAATTTTTTAAAATAAAAAGTTCAAATTCATTATATCTATGATTTATATCATCACAGGATAATTTAGAAATAAAGTAAATAATAAACTATTACAACTTCTAACAATAATAAAATATTACAATAATCAAATAATCAAATATTAAATAATAATACTTTTATTTCTTTACCCACATAATGTTTACTTTAACACATACTTTAACATTTAATAAAGAACCAATAACATCATTATCATCACATAATTATCTACCATTATTAGCATGTGGAACAATAGATGGTAAACTATATATTATTAATAATAATATATTTGATAACAATAATAGTAAGATAGATAGTAATGATAATAATATAAATAATGATAATAACCATATTATTACTAGTAAACATAATTATAATACTACTACTATTACTAATAATCATACTATTACTAATAAACATACTAAACATAATAAACATAATAATAATTATAGTACTAATAATAATACTGAGAATATGTATAATATATTTAATAATCATTTATTATCTATAACAGATATATATTTTATAGAGAATAAAATTATATCTACATCAACAGATAAAAGAGTAAAAATAATGGATTTAACAACAAATAAAATAAATAATAATTATTTATTAGATCATAGTTGTTATAGTATAGGTGATAGTAATAATTATATGAGTGATAATGGTATGAATGGTATGAATGATAGTAATAATAATACTACTATTACTAATCATATCACTACTAATCATACTAATACTAATCATACTACTACTAATACTAATAATATATACATAGGTAGTAATAAATTATCATTAATAGATATACGTACTAATAATATAAATATTTTATATCAGAATAATAAAAGTATAATAAGAAATATAAAGATATTAGAAAATAATATAATATTCTCTGATAATAATAAAATAATAACTATAGATAGTAGATATACCAATAAGATGTATAAAAGTTATAATGATAAGGGTAGTAATAGTAATAATATTATCAATGATACTAACCCTATTAACCTTACTAACCCACATATCAATCATATCAATTATAATACTACGTATAGTGCATATAATTTTATAAATAAAAATATAAAAGATATAAATATATTAGATAATAATATTTATATTATTACTGGTAGAGAATTAATAGAATTTAATATAAATAATTATAAAATATTAAATAATACTAATGATATATATAATTCTTTAAGAATATATTATAGAAATAATAATAAATATTATATTATAGCTACTAACAAAGGTATAATAGTAAATAATAAATATATTAATAAAGAAGATATAAATAAAATAGAAATAATAGATAATAAGATTATAGCTGTTAGTGATAGAATATACATCTATCAGTTATCATAATAGATAGTAGATTGTAAGTGGATGGTAATATACGTATTATATGATAATTGATAGTAGATATACGTATTACTATCTATTTTAACTATACTCTTATTATCTATTATTTCTATTCTACAATCATACATCACTAACATATAACAACTATCATATTCTACTATCATACCATATTACTATAATTATATTCTTTTTAAGAAATAAACAATATCATCTATATTCTGAAATATATTATGTTCTTCCTTTACTATAAATCTTGTTACTTCTTCTCTTTTCCTATCTACCTTACACAATTTATTATCTCTACGTATACCTTCTCTTATTCTATCTTTATTTATCTCTTCATTAAATATTTCTATTTCTAATAAACTTCTTATCTTCAATTCTTCATATTCAAACATTTTATGATATAATCTTATACTAGAAATTATATCATATATACTTATATTATAAATATTATCATCTACAGTAGAAAATATATTATTATACATTCTTATACTATCTTCTATAGTATTATTATTCTTTGTATAATTCATTATTAAACTATCACTAACATTTAATCCGTATTTATATTTATATTCATATGTATACATATTATTATGTTTGATATGGTTGTTAATGTGTTTGTTGGTTGTATTGTTAATGTTATTATTACCGTTATCATTCTTATTATCACCACTTATATCACGTCTATCACGCTTATCACCGACATCACCTATACCATGCATATCACGCATATCACCTACGTCATGTATATAATTACCTATATTCTCTTCTTCCCCTATTCTTAATAAAAATTCTTCTTTATTTTCTGTTATTTTTAATGCTTCTTCTTTATTACCTTCTGTATAATAACATAGATATGATAGATAATCTTTTATATAATGCATAATAAATATATTATTTATTTTATTTATACCATTGTATATTTTATATACTGCAGATATACCCATAGTTCTATTTATATAAGAAAATAAATTTATTATTAGCAATGTTAATTGTTCATTGATAAAATAATTATCTATTTTTTTATTTAATATTTTATTCAGTGTTATTATTATATTGTTAATAGGTGAGTTAGTGGTAGTTGTTGTTGTATTGTTGTTGGTGGTATTATTAGTAATATTCTTCTTATTATCATCATTACCACTCCTAATACCACCATTACCATTACCACTCTCCTTATCATCACCCATATCACTAATACTATCATTATAGTAGGAATATAATTCTTCTATCTTTTTTAAATACAATCCACTTATATTATCTTCTGTCAAAGAAATATAAAACAACAAAAATATATTATTTCTATAATACACATTGTGTTTATCTTGATAACACATATTATGTTTATACGCTATTGTATTATCTATACCTTTTAATAAATATTTTTTATGTTTTGTTATTCTATACGCTATATAATATGTTTCATATTTATAATAAAATCTTTCTATCAAATAATCTATATAAAATAATATTCTATTATAATCATATGTACTATCATACGTATTATCATTTATATTTTCCATATAATAATTATATTCTATATCCAATAATTCTATAAATTTATTATATTCTATATTTCTAAGATCTATTTTACCTATCTTGTTTTTTAGAATATTTATTAATTTGTTATTTATCTCTTTCTTAAATATAGCAGCTATCTTGTCATGGTTGTTGACAGGTTGTTCCAATATAGAGTCTATCAGTGATAGTATATTACTACTTATATTATTTATATTATAATCTTTATTAGTGTTTTTGTTATTAGTTCTATTATAATCTTTGTTATACTCTCTATTACTACTTTTGTTATACTCTCTCCTATCACGCTTATCTCTACCACTTATATTATCTTTTCTATATTCTTCATGCATATTAAATTTATTAATATATTCAAATATTATCTCATCTACATTATAATGATATAATAAATTCTTTATTACATATTCATATGCTTCTATATGATTTATATCTTTTTTATTTATATATGAAATATAATATAAATAAAAATCTATATTAGTAGATTGAGGTAAATATTTAATAAAATATCTTTCTAGGATATTTATATCTTTGCTATCCGTATGATTATTAATATTGTTAATATTGTGATTAGTATTGTTATTAGTAGTATTATAATTATCTCTATTATTATTATAATCATCTCTATTATTGTTGTTATTTATTTGTATTTCATATAAAATATCACATGTATTTTTCCAATTATCAAAAGTATATGGTGGATAATCATCCAATGGGTCTTTATTTAATGACATAAGGGTAAAATTATAATAAATAATTTTATTATTGATAGTACTGATGATAGAAAGAGATAGGTAATGGTAGAGGGAGGATGGTAATAAATAATATTAATACCAACGACAATACTACTATTGTTATTATTATTAAGAATAGTTATTATATTGTAACAATTCTATATCTATATAATCTATACCAGAAACAAATACAAAAAGAATTTAAAAGAAGAAATAAAACCATTGAACATTACAATTATATTTAAAATAAATTAAAGTTTATTATATACCTCTCTTTTAATCATATAAAATTAATATATATAATAAACCTTATCAATCATCTCAGATTATAATATATCATTATTATCACTTATACCACTATTATCATTTATATCATCAATATAATTATAATAATTAATTTTATTATTGCATGAAATATAAAGAGATAACCTTTAACCTTAATAAACCTATATACCATCATATAAAAGAATATAATAATTATTTATTATTAAAAAGAAAGATAAATGTTTTAATATTTACTAATACTTCATTAATAACATACAAACATAATAATCATATAAGTGATAATATGATTGATAATATGATTGGTAATAATATAAGTGGTATAAGTGATATAAATGATATAAATGTTAATAATGGTATAACTACTATTAACAACAATCATATAAATCATAACAATATTATTACTATTACGAATAAATATAAAATAATATTAAATAATAAGAATATTATTTTATATAGAAAGAATAGAAAAACAATAATAAATATAAATGATAAAAAGATAATAATAAAAAGAATAATAAGAGATAATATTAATATTAATAGATATAATAATGGTATAAGAGATAATAGAAATAATTATAATGGTATAAATAGAAATACTATTACTAACAGTATTAACAGTAATATCACTATTATTAATAATAACAATATCACTACTATTATCAAATATCCTAATAACAATAAATTATCATATAGGAATAAATTATATTTAAAAGATATTTTATACAGAAGTAATAATAATAGAAATAATGATAGTAAAAATAATAATACTATTAATACCACCATTATTTATAATAATAATACCACTGACAATATAACCACTATTTATAATAATAATACTAACAATAATATAACTACTTATAATATTACTACCAACAGTATTATTATAAATATATATCATTATAATAATAACAATATAAGAAATATATTATCATTAAATAAAATATATAATATTATAACCATAGATACTGAGAGTAATACATTGATAGAAATAAATAATAAAATAGAAATAATAACAAATAATAAAAATAAATATTTAAATAGATGTATTATAGATAAATTAATAAATAGATGATTATATGAGTGATAATAGTAATAATACAATGGTAATAAACAGTATTAAGTAACAGTAAGTATTATGAACCTATCACTTACTAATAATAATAAATCTTATTAACCTATCATAACCTATCATAACCTATTATCAGACTCTATTATCTCATCACACTCTACCATAATCTCATTATAATCATATAATAAATTACTCTGTATCTAAACCTTCTAAGTATGGTGTATTAAGCTTATCTACTATATTTTCTAATTGTTTAAATATTTTATATTCTATATTTTCTTTCTTTTCCATCATATTTAATATTCTTTCATGGTTATTTTCTATGTAATGGTAGAATGATTCATTTCCTACTTCTCCGTAGGTAAGAATAAAATAATACGTGATGAATAAATCTAATAAATATTCTATTATTCCTATGTTATTATTTGTAATGATATTATTCGTGATGATATTAGTATTGCTGTTTGTGATGATATTATTATCATTGCTATCTATTTCATTTTCGTTATTATCTATTTCTTTATTATTATCACCTAATTCTTTATCACTCTTATTTTCTTCATTATTACTATTAATGCTACTATTAATACTACTGTTAGTGAAACTGGTAATGGTTATGTCTTCTGTAGCTGTAGTATCTGAATCTTTGTAAATATCAAATATATTATATGTGTTTTGATATTCAAATAACAATTCTATAATATATGTTGTGTTTTTATGGTTGAATTCTTTTATTTTGTAATATTCTCTATATATTTTTATTATTAAGATTTTTATGTAGGTTTCTGTGTCAAAGGATTCTTTTTCAAGAAGCTTTTTTATATTATGGGCTATACATAAATATTTTATAGGTTGGGTATCTGTAGTGTATAATTTACATATTTTATATAAAATGTAATCAAAATATAATATTGTGGTAATATCTATTATATTCTCTTTATTTTTTGTTGTAGTATTATTGTTGTTTGTGTTGTTGTTTGTGGTATTATTATGTTCATTGTTATCTTCTGTTTCTTCGTTGTTTATGTTTGTGTTATTTTCATTGTTATTATTATCTTTTATTTCTTCGTTGTTATTACCTTTTATTTCATCATCATCATCATTATCATTGTCATTTTCATTGTTACTATTTGTTATTGTTTTATCGCCCATCATATTTTCTTCATTTTTGTTATCAGCTGTTGTGTTAATTTCTTCGTTATTAACTTCTTGTATTTTATTTTCATTTATGTTGATATCTTTTATTTCCTCGTTATTCGCTTCATTTATTTTACTTTCTTCATTTCTACTATCAACTACTGTGTTCAATTCTTCATTATTAACTTTTTCGATTTCATTTATTTCAGTTTGTTCATTATTTGTCTCTATAAAACCTTTATTATTTACCACCCCATGAACATTATACTTTTCCTTTTTCGCTTTATTTTCACCTTCATTTTCGTCGTCTGAATAACCTTCCTTACTCTCTTTCGTATTCAGTACCACATTCTTCTCATTTAAACTATTATCATCTTTATGCATAATTGATATATTTTTATATTCATCGTTTATTTTATTATTTAAATCTTTATTTTCATCATAAAATTTTCTTGTAATATCCATAAATTTTTTATATTCTTCAAAATCATTATCATCTATTTTATTTTTAAGCTTTTTTGTATCAATACTATTGCTTTTTCTCTTCGTAGTAGACGCTATATTCGCATTATTATCCAATATATTATTACTATCTGATATATTATTGTCTTTAGACTCTTTTTGTATATCATTTATATTATTATCTTGTAAGGATGTGTTAACCTTGATATTTTCTTTGTTATTTGACATAGAAGGGATAACAAAAAAATATTATAAATATCATAAGATTAAAAAAATAAAAGAATAATAAATCAGAAGGTAGTAATATAGGATAAGATAACAAAGATAATATAATATAAGACAATAAAAATATAATATAAGATGATGATATAAAATTTTTATAATATTTTTTTGTCGATTAAATAATAATGAATATGAAATAAATATATATTCAAATAGTATCATAGTTCAATTGATTGTTTAATACATAATTGTAATAAACGGGCAATGATCTTTATGGTGGTGTAATACGTTTAATAGAAAAAATAGATGTTTGCTGAATATCATTCTTTATTTAAAATATTTTAATAAGAAATATATTTGATATAAAGTAGAAAAGGATTTTTTTAGTTATTCTAAAAAAAATAAAAACCCATCTTATCAATTTAAACATTTTAAATATAAATATATATTTAAATGAATATATTATATTGTTTTTTAGCGGGTAGACATTTTTTCTTTTTTTATATACAATTTTTCATACTTTTTTATGTGCAATCTATTTTAGCCATTTTTTTTGAAAATCATGCTTCAGTGGCGTAATGGCTAACGCGTCTGACTTCTAATCAGAAGATTCCGGGTTCGAGTCCCGGCTGAAGCGAGATTTTTTGGGCTTGTTTTAAAATATTATAAATTTATACAATCGAGATGATTAATTTATTATATTCAATGTTTTTTCGAGTCTCGTTAGCTAAGGCGGTAGAGTGCTCAGCTTTTAACCGAGATGTGGGGATTTGGGGTCCTCGCAAAGCGAACTTTTAAGCTCACTTTGTCTAGTGATCGTGGGGTGCTAACCAAATTCCAAATCTGGCGAGTACGAATCTCTCATCCAGAAGAATTTTCGAAAATAATAATAATAGAAGATAGAGGACGAGAGAAAGGTAGTTGTGTGGGTTGATAACATATCATTAGCCATCTCTTTTATAACAACCTCATTACTAGATTAAAGTAATGTTTAATTAGTATAATCGTAATCTTTGTATTGATTTGTGACTCAATCAATATTATGCCAAAAAAAGGTTAAGAACCTCATTAGGGACGATAGAATGATGATTACACCATACGCGAAATATTACTATTCTGGAACATAAGGAAAGATATGATTAATGCATATCTGTGGTGGAACTAGTTAGTACAGATTTAAATGTGTTTTAGGAGCCAAAGATCATAATCACTGTAAGCCATAATTGCCAGGAAACCTCAATAAATAAAAGTTTCATTTAAAAAAAATTAGAAAAAATATATAATTAAACACATAATTGAAAAAAGAGAATGGCAATACATGTTATTGTTAATTATAGCAAACAATATTGATAGAATAAAGAGAATAATTACCAATCAATTACTATTTAGCATGTAAATATGTATTTGATTGATCATTGTATAAATATCCAACATTTAAATAAATAATTTTAAAGCAAAAATAATTCTATTTCTTTATCTTCCAATAAACGTAATCAATATGTTTCAAAGAAATTCTAATAATAAACATTATAATAAATAAATAACAGTTATAAAACTTAATTAAATAAATAAAAATATATACTGAAATAAATAAACTTTTCATTTATAATCCATATTGTATATACTTTATTTACAATCTACATATAAAACTCACTTATATAATACAATATAATATAATCTATAATTCACTTATATATTTACTTTTATATTTCATAACCCATATGTATAAATATTTATTATCTTTGAAAAATAATATAGTTGAAATAGAAACAAAAGATAATAAAAGAATACGTGGTATTATACATAAAGTTAATAAAAAGATGAATATAACATTAAAAGATGCAGAATATATTAATCATAATAAAAGTAAAATAATAAAAATAATAATAAAAGGTACAGCATTAAGATATATAATAATAGAAGAATATACAGATAAAGAATTAAGATTATTAAATAAATGTAATAATGATAATAATAAAAATGATAATGGTGAATGTAAAGATAAAGATAATAATAAAAATGATAATGATGAATGTAAAGTATGATTATATTAATGAACGTAACAATAGAATTAATAAAAGTATCAATGATAAATAAATACACATAATCTAATAAATATAATAACAAATACAAGCAACCTATTAATAAATATAATAATAAACAATCCAATAACAAACATAACAATAAAAATATTTATTAATTTTATAAAAACATTATTTATTATTTTCTATTCATATATTCTTCATACAATTTTCCTATTGTTGTTAACACTAATGCAAATTTACTTCCACAAAGATTCATGGCGAGTGGGAAAATGGTAAAATCTGGTATAAATACTTGTTCCCTTATAGTTTTTATTTTATATGTATTTTTTCCAACAAAAATAATTTTTATATCATATCCTGATGTAACCTTACCTTGATATTGATATTCTTTTAATATTTTTTTTATTATATCATATTGTAAAGTCTTTATATCTCTACAATCTATTATAGTGTAATTTATATCATTATAAAATATATGGTTACTGTTATATGTACTGTTATATGTATTATTATTTATTTTCTTATTATTCAATTTTATTTTATTATCTAATTTCATAATATATTTTTTTATTTCATTATCTATAACAAATATTCTATCTTTTAAATTTGGATATGTAGTTGTTTGTGATAAACCATGTGCAGTGTGTGTAAGAGGATAGAATATGCTATTATGTTTTATTATAATATATTCATATTCTAGATTGGATAGAGTAAGCGTGGATTTGAAGAAATTACCAGATAATTCGAT
>VRLP01010165.1:0-10465 GCA_009660295.1 Lophius piscatorius
GACTGGATTACTGTAACGCACTTCTCACCGGGATCCCTGATAAAAGTCTTCAAAGACTACAGTATGTTCAAAACAGTGCTGCAAGGATCCTGATGAGAGTTCGTAAACACAAACACATCACCCCCGTTCTTCATTCCCTTCATTGGCTTCCCATCTCCAAAAGGATTGATTATAAGATCTCCCTCCTCACTCACCAATAGATCCATGGCAATGCACCCCCCTACCTAAAATAACTACTCACCCCACTGACCTCAACAGGATCCCTCCGTTCTACCCACTCATACCGCCTCCTCCTTCCCCGGACTAAGCTCAGCACCATGGGTGATCGGGCCTTCTGTTCTGCTGCCCCTCGTCTGTGGAATGCCCTCCCTGACCATCTGAGGGCTCCACAGACGACTGACACATTTAAAAAAGGACTTAAAACTTTCCTTTTTAGCAGAACCTATAACTTTAATTAACATTGCTGCTTTTTGGTCATGTTTTTATATAGTTATTATTTTATCTTTTATTGATGCTTTTTTCTGCCCTTACTTTGTAGCACTTTGAGATTTGATCCAAATGTAAAGAGCATTATAAATTAAATGTATTATTATTATTATTATTATTATCAGGAGCAGTAACCATTCACTCCATCATTCACACACCAATGGAACAACCGTTCTGAGCAACCTGGGGTTCAGTATCTTGCTCAAGGACACTTCGACATGTGGACCACAGTAGCCAGGGATCAAACCAACGACCTTCAGATAAGTGGACAACCACTCTACCAACTATGCCACCAACGTCCAGGGTTCCTGAAAGATGAACCCTGAAATAACATGTCTCAGGGATGATATTCACAAATGGGTCATGAATCCACTGTTTCGCACGTCTTGGGTGATCAGCAAAGCCAATCTCACTGCACAGTAGATGCGGTAAGGGTCCGTATTTCTTTTGGTAATTCGATTTTCGTTTCAACAACGGCTATTGAAATGTTTATTTATTTATTTTCCAAAACAAGGTGTTTTTCCTTTTCTTGACCAAAGGGGATGAGAGAAATTTAAAAAAGAAATAGTTTGATAAGTTGATTATGAAAAAAAATAAAATCACTACATCTTCTGAGACTGTGTCCGCTTATATCACTTTTTGAGAGGATTCAATCATTCCTCAAAAGAAAATTTTAATTCACCCCAATACTAAACTGGATTTCCAAATCGGTCAAAAACATTATCTGGGGAAATAGGAGCTTTTATCATGGCAACTGGCTACAGGGAACAGTTTTTAAGAAAATGTAACTCTGGCTAGGGCAGTTTCCAGGTAGACAAGGGCAATCTCATCAAACTCTTCCAGGTAATTAAAGAGAGGAAAAAGTCTTGGCGCTGATGGTATTAGTGGGCATTTTATTAAGCACTGTGCACTACCATTGTTGGACATAATTACATCCAAATCCTTTGACTGATTTAATCAAAATTTGGTCCATATGACTCGACTCAAGAGATCTATAAAGCAAATATCACATTTGCCCCATGGATCTTAGTGTGATGAAGAACTGAATGGATTTTTAATAAAAGTGGTTTGTATATTTCTGCCACTACTGGGAGCTTTAGCTCAACAAGTGTTTGCACCATAGTTTATCAACCATTGATTTGATTCAGTCCAAATTTGGTGCATATGAATCGACCCGGGGCGATTTATCTTGTGTCTATTGTGTTTTACTCTTGGTAGTTCATAGTTTACCCAACAGAGGGAGCTTTTCTTATACAAATTACAGCGTACATAACTTCACATTTAATTTAAGGAGTTCAATCAGGGGTATTGCTTGTTCAACGCATGGGATTTGGGGACATTTATTAGATAATCCCTTAGGCCTAGTTGTTTTTATTTACAACATGAACCTTCACCTCCACAGAGTAGCCGTTCTTTGTAAGGACTCAGTATTAGTCCTGTTCCTAAAAATTTACTCCCAAGTCCCTCAATGAATACGGGCCTCTACCAATGACTTCATAAGTTGTATTAAGGTTGGATCCACTTTAGTTTGCATTCAAGCCAGGCAGATGGGTGGACGATGCAACAGGCATTTTATTTAACTTGGCTCTGACACAGGCACACTGACATACACAAATATCCAAATACCTTTATTTTCTATTTAACAGGACAGTATGCCATAGTTGTTTTTTGTTTAAACAGAGACTCTCATTGGATAGTCTTAAAAATTATGAAAACACAGGTTCAAATCTCAGCTTCTCCTCCATCACAGAACAAACTGTTTCAGTGAAACACCATTAAGATGAAAACTCTTTGACATTTTTCATGAGTGAGTAAAATCTGAAATCAACTCTGACTCTAACCTAGGACACAAACATTTGCAGCAGGGCTTCACCTAAAACATATTCCACCCTGTTTTTCTTACTTTTATAAATTGCCAACTTGGCCTGTCCCACTAAAAAAATAAACAATTGCCACTTTTTTGCATTTTCTTTTTTATATCCAGAAGATATCCAAAGATAAAAGCAGTGTCAGACCAGCTCATGCCACAGTTTGAAAACAGTTTTCAGAGTTTTAAAAAAAAGTCAAGTCGGGCACACTCCAAGTAACAGTGGATGACTGTCTCTGTTTCCTGACAGATAGGACATTTGGCGGATACTGCAGGGCCTATCTTTGCTACAAAGTTATTTACAGCCAACGCTCCATGCAAGATTCCCTACTGCTGGTCACCTGACCTCTTGTTGAGAGGTGCCTTAAAGAGCAGCCTCCACACAGGTTTACAGTCCTGTGGTCGTTTTCCTCTCATAATTGTCTCTCCTCCCACTCAGCTTCTTCTTGTTTAAAGCTTGCAAGCTGTATCTGCAGAGAGCTTTGCTGGTCAAGAAGTACAGGTTCAACGCTCTAGAAGACTTATAGAGCAGTAACGGTCCAAACAGCCCAGTATAGTCAATTACCATACCCAGCTCAGGGGAAGGATCTCCTTCATCTGGAGTGTCTGCCCCTGTGATATAATCCTTTAGCATCTCTAGTTCCTAACTCATCAGTTCCTTTCCCCACGTGTTCAAAATGTCTCTGGTGTGACAAGCTGACTTCAGGCCAAGTAGAGTAGCGACTGCTCCTGTTTCAGGAAATCCTGGACCTGCAACGTCCACTATATTTTTCAGCTTTACTGCTCCAGCTGAACAAAGCCGTTGTGTGAGAGAAGGTCTGCTGTTACTCTCAGCGTCCAGTCTGGCACCATAGCTCTTCTAGGAGCCAAAACAGTGAAGGGGTGTGTTCCAGTCTCTTCCACTAAAACACTAAAAATAATCCACGCTCTGAAAAGTCCCTGATAAAATGGAGGCAAGTTACACAAAAAAAATAAAACTACAATCTGTTAAGAACAAAGAGGTGTCCAATCCAAGACCTGCTACCCATCTTAAGATGAAGCTTGTGGTTTGTTTCCAAACTATATCATCATTTCCTGTGAGGTACTTTTGTACAAACTGCAACCTGAAAGCTGTTGCTCTGCTCTACAGGTGCACTAGACCCTGCCCCCCTTTTTCTTTTGGTAGGTAGAGTACAGTCTGCGGGACCCAGTGGTAATGACCCCAGAAAAAATTTACTAACACTGATTGTTTCTTTTGTAGAAGACCAGGAGGGGGTTCTGTGCATTTCAGCTTGTGCCACAGAGTCGATGCAGCCAGATTATAAATAATAAGGACTTGTCCTCTTAGGACATTTGAGGCAACAGCCACTTCCACCTGGCTAACCTCGCTTCAACCTTTTCCACAACTGTCTCCCAATTTTTCTTGGGAGTCTTGTCATTGTCTCCTAGATAAACCCCCAGGTACTAAAAGCACCCCCTCTTCCAGTTTAACCCTCCTTGCAGTTGAGGGAGACCTGAAGACAAACTGCTAGAGCCTCACTCTTTGCCCAATTAACTTTTAAAGCTGAGATTTTTCCCAAACTTTCCACAATATTTCCCAACTTGTTGACATCTGTCTGGTCTTTCACAATAACGACAAGATCATCTGCGAATGCAGATAAAATAAAGTGTGTGTGAAAACCAGATAACATCAAACCATTAATACAAGAACGAAAATGGTGTAACATGGGTTCAATAGAAAGTGCATAGAGCATACCAGACATCGAGCAGCCTTGGCTTATTCCCCTGGTCACTTCGAATGGTTTACACAACTTAGCATTAATTTTCAGTACACTCTCAATATTCTCATACAAAACCTTAATCTTGGCAATAGTTCCAGGACTTAGGCCAAAACTTTCCATCACTCTCTAAAGGTAATGGTGCTCAACCTGGTCAAATGCCTTTTCTTGGTCTAGAGAAACCAGACCATCATCATAGCCCAATAACCAGATTCCTCCAAAACATCACAAATCAGTGACACATTGTCAATAATGGACCTGGCAGGCACACAGTAAGTTTGGTTCCGATGGATAACCTGGTCCATCACATTCTTCAGTCCGTTAGCAAAGACTTTTGACAGCAGTTTGTAATCCGTACATAACAGAGACACAGATCGCCAGTTCTTTATGTCCTGAAGGTCACCTTTTTTTGGCAACAGCGTCAGAGCTGCCCTCTTGCAGCTCTGAGGTAAGGACATTTCAATAAAACTTTCACTGAAGACTTCCAAAAAGTCTTCACACAATTCATGAGAAAAAGTTTTATAAAACTCAGCTGGCAGTCCATCAATTCCAGGGGCCTCTTCCCCCCTGCATGCTCTGCAGTGCTGTGAACAGTTCCTCTGCAGTAAGAGGACTTTCCAGCTCTTTGTTGGCTTCCTCTGAGACTCTGGGCAGCCCACTGCAGAAGGATTCAAACATCTCGTTATCCTCAGTGTACTCACTGCGATACAGATGGGAATAAAAATCCACAGCCTTCTGCCAGATCTCACTGGCCTCAGTTAGCTTCCGTCCTGTTGGTGACCGTAAGGCATGGATGAGTCTGCTCTGCCCATTCTTCTTTTCCAGACTGAAAAAAAACTTAGACGGTGAATCCATCTGAGCAGCTCTCTTAAAACGAGACCGGACCAGTGCACACTGTGCTTTAGAGCCAAGCAGGTCAGCCAGCAAGGTTTTTTTGGACTTGAGATCTTCAATACAACCCCTGTTTCCTGTGATTTCTGCAGAACTCTGCAGTTCCACTATTTCTATCTCTAGATCCCTCATAGATTTGGTGACCTCACAAGAGACATTTAAAGTGTACTGCTGACAAAGCTGCTTGATCTCCACTTTCCCACGATTCCACCACTGATTTATTGATGTAAAATCTTCTTTTTTATTCTTAAAAACGCTCCAAAAAAAAATGTGCAAGTTTCTCTAAAGTGTACATCAAATAACAGAGCAGTGTTAAAGCGCCAGTAGGCAGACTTATTTTTAATATTTGCGATAACAACCTCACAAGTTACCATGGGGTGATCTGAGAAACCCACAGGCAGAATTTTACATTTTTTAAAAATGCCAAAATGTTTGAAACAGTAGAACCAGTCTAGTTTAATAGAAAATCCTCCATACTTTGGGCCCATGTGTACCGTTTTCCTTTGATGCATTTCTATCCATACGTCGGTTATAGTGTGCGTTTCCACCAGCTGCTTCATCACACGTTTTGAAGCAGAGTGAGGTTCAATGTGGTTTCTTTCTAACTGATCCTTCTCTGTGCAGTTAAAACTTCCCGTTTAAAACAAATGTTCTTCTGGTCCAAATTGACTTAAAACTGTGTCGGGTTCATTTAAAAACTGAACTCTGTCTGGTCCGATGTTCGGAGCACAAACATTTACAAAAACATCAGTAAATCGTTGATATTTAGCTCTGACCAACAACAGTGTGCCTTTCACTTTCTCCTCCACAATATGAGACGCTGATATGAAATCCTTGGAGAACAGGATTGCCACTGGTTGTATTAAAATGGCTTAAAACCACCTCCCCATCCCATTCTCTCTTCCAGTGAGTCTCATTGAAAGTGTCACTGTGGGTCTCCTGAACCATCATTACATGAGGACCTTGTAGACCCCGAAATCTCAAACAAACATGTACTTTTCTTCACATCTCTGACTCCATTTACATTTAATGTGGATATTCTATAATCACTCATTATTAAAGATGTGAGGATAAACACACAGGATACCACAGATAGGAGACAGACTGTCTTGCATCGTCTCTGAAGACTCATAATGACTCAGTTCTTGTCTGATTATTCTGGACAATTTTCTTCAGTCTGTAAATTTCCTGATCTGTGTATCCTCCCTTTCCTTTACTGCTCAGCTGAACTCAAGCAGACTTTAGAAACAATTCCTTGTCAGGAGAGTAATCAACAATTTTGACTTTTTTCATGTTTTTTGTGGTTTGTAAAAACTTTTTAATCTGTTGCACACCATACGCCTTTTCCTGTTGTGAGTCTACCACACAATCTTCTTCCTCATACTCCATGCTGTTTTCTGACTCAGGGCGTTTTTCCTCCTGCTGAGTCTCATTTACATTTTTCACTGTTCCTTTTTTGGCCTGAGACCCTCTGATGTTTTTTAACTGTTTTCTTTTAAGAATGGGAGTTCTGATCTCATTCTCCTTCTCCATCAGCTGAACCTCCATCAGCTGCTCCTCATCACGGTCAGTAACTGTGATCTCAGCTACTGCTGCTCCATCAGTTTTTAAGACTATCTCCTTCTCTCCTCCAGCCTCTTCCACACTGTTGTCATCCTTTCTTTCCTCTGTCTGACTGACTTCACCCTCTTGGTTCTTCCCAGCCACCTCGTTTTCCTGACCCTTTTGAGTCTCATGCTCAGTCCTGACCCCCCCATCCTGCGCAGCCTCAGGCTTGGTTTGATTGACAGGAGAAGGTTTGTCAGAGTTGACAGAGGAGACTTTCTCAGGGCGTGCACGAACTATGTGTCCCTCCTTGCCACAGCCAAAACACTTTAAGACCCCTGACATCACAAAAAGAAACATAATCAAAGTATTCAACTTTCAGACTGAAAACCAGGTTTGGTTCTTCATCCTTCCTGTTGAGGATCATGTGAACCTGTTGTCTGTCGACGGGAGTTTCCTGAGAGAGAGAGAGAGAGGAATATGTGAGTCCTTTGCTTAATTGCTTTTCACTCACATATTCCATGGTTCATGTCTGCCTTTTTGCCCCAGTTTAATGTGTCTGTGTAGATTTTCATTCATCCAGGTCATGATAATCCATGATGGTTGAAAGCAACTGGAATTCTGTTTAGGCTTGAAAATGTTTCACCTCTCATCCAAGAAGCTTCTTCAGTTCTAAGTGGGGAGTCAAGTATGTTTGTACCTCCACTAAGTGTTTGCTACAACGAGTCAGTCGTTGGCAGTTGGCCGTGTCTAACCAATGAGGGTGGGTATGAGTCGTCAGGAGACGTTATGGACAGAGTTTTCTTTATTGTCTGCTATTGCATCATGTGAGTCGTCAGCATAATGTGACTCCAGGTGTGGACGATGGTGAAATTGTCTGGGGAGAGATTATAAAACTGTAATGTATATGAGTTACCATGGCGTAGACCCCCACCCCTGTTTAGAGAGGGCTGCTCTAGTTTGACAAAGATGGCTTCCTTCACTACTCCCTCAAACCATCTATCTTCTCTGTCCATCCAAAATGTGAACAATGTTGTCCTAAAAAGAGCATTTCCTGATGAGGTTGTTTGGTCTCCCAGATCTCTGCACTCCTCGTTGCAGTTAACTGCATAAACCACATTGCTTTGTTTGTGTCTACGTGTCTCATCTTTTGGGTGAACCAGTTTTTGTCTGAGGCTTTTGCAAGGTTTGAAATGAACACGGATATTGAGTTTGGAAAAAATCCTGCTTTGCTTTTCCAAAACTCCAGCAAATGTGGTATGACAGTACTCTAGCTCCCGAATTTCGTTCTTCTGGGGTTTCTTCCCAGACTTGACGAAAGCCCAGTTTGGATAGCTGCAGGTTTTCAGTGCCTTCTTGATATGAGTATGTTCCCTTTCTTTTCCTCTACCTTCATGGAGACGTCATCATACCGGTAGTATATAGTTCTGTTCCAGTGGGTGTTGGGAGTCAAACATCAGGTATTGGTCTGTGTGTGTGGGTTTGCCTTAAACTTCAACTTTGAGTCTACCGTCCACCTCAACATGTACATCACAGTACTAAAAGGGTAGTGAACACTCTCTGGTATCCTTCTTTGTGAACTTGATGTTGTTGTCTACGGTGTTGATGTGATTTGAGAAGGCCTTGACTTCAAAGGCTTTGTTTTTGACCCATGGGTTATTCACATAGCGGAACTACTGGCTAGGTCTTGTCGTGTTGAAGGAGGTTAGAGCTCTCTGTTCCACGCCCTTCATGTATATGAAGGGCGTGGAACACAGAGCGTGGATGTCTCAAAAGCATCTCTTCTCCTTCAGGACAAACACAATCCACTCCCACGGAAGCTGCTAATCAATTTACAGCTGTGCCATTGAGAGCATCCTGACATACAATATACAGTCTGGTACTCTAGTTATACTGCAACCGAAAGGAAAGACCTTCAGCGTGTAGGCAAAATGGCTCAGTGGATCTTCGGCTCCCCACTTCAGAGATATCCACTCAAGCCGTCCCCACAAGCAAGCCACCAACATCCGCAGAGACCCTTCACACCCTGGACGCTCCCTGTTCACTACCCTCCCTTCAGGCAGACTGAGAAAAATACGAGCCAGAACCAACAGACAAAAGAACAGTTTTTGCAACAATCCATCAATCCATAGATCTATTTATAGGTTGGTCACATGGAAGTTACTGGAGAACCAATGGCGGAACCATTATTTTGTCTGAAAAATTAAGTCTATGTACTAGTCCGGTAGTAGCCAGGTTTTTTCCTCCAGAAAGGAATCCCGCAGTCAGATTAGGGAGATGGAAGTAGGGTGGCACGGCGGGTAATTGAACGATCAGAGCGTGTAACAGTGGGTATACCTGGATGAATCTGACGACAGTTCATGTCTCTTTCTTCATTGGATCATAATGTGTCCTTCCTTCCTGTCATATCATGATGACGGGGTGTTGGAATATCCACCGAAAGCCCAACTTGTGCCGTTGGGATTGGCCAGGGTCGAACAAATATTTTGAAAATATGTTCAGGGCTCGGACATGTCAGGGAAAGCCCAAGTCGGGTTCTTAGTGGAGCGCGTTGTGATGGTTCAATTAAGCATTGCACTCTGCGCCGCCCCTTCACCCTCGCACCTCTGACCGTTGGATTCCTCTCTGTAGGGGTTAACCTTTCTGTTCACACACTAGAGGGGCGCCCACTCCGAACAACTTAAACGATCGTGCTCAATTATTTGTACAGTAATGTAATCAAGTGTTGGTTGCTCTGCTTTGACCCACAGCGTGACAATATTCCATTTTCTGGCCAACAAGAACAAATATTGGCATGACATCATAATGATAATATTTTTAGGCTAGAGCAAAATTATTACAACTTTAACACACATTATGTAGTAGGTAACTCCATTAAAGTTTTTCTGCGACCAGTTCCTGAGCTCAGTGGAGGGTCCGCTTCTTTATTTTTTCAGAAAAAAAGTCTGCTAATATCAACAATTACAAAAAAATAGGATGCTTTTCTGAGTAAATTTTTTTATAAAAGCTATTACATAGTCAGATATGTACATAGAATAGTAAACATAATTAAATAAATGTGTGTTCATCTATTGTATTAGGGGTATTTGGAGCTGGTGCTGGTGCTGGTTGGGAGGTAGGGTGTGTGTGTGTGTGTGTTAAGGGGGGGGGGGGGCTTTGAGAGGGAGGTTTACCCATGGACGCCACACAAGCTAAAACTGCCACTGTCCACAGGGACTTCAGACGTTCAGTGTTGGGAGGGTGTTCGGCTTTATCTAACTCAACAAAATGGAGGGACCAGTGTTACCCTCACACACAGGGAGTTTTTATTGAGCCAGCATGATTGTTACAAGAACTCTCTGCTCCTAGACTTCACTGTTTTCTCTCTAGTGAATCCTGTTGTTGGTACAGTAATTGACATTGTTGTAAAACAGACAACCAGAATTAAATATTTATTTATCAATTCAATACTCTGTAATGCTCTTCTATGCCTTCCTTGCCTACAGTTTAACCCCTGTGTAAACAGAAGAAAAGAAAATTGTGTTTGCAAAGGTGTTTAAAGTATTCAGAACCTTTAGCTGTTCATTGTATCATGGATCTGAATGAAGAAGAATCAAGAAGATATTTTTGGTATATAGGGGCCAGGAAGACAAATGGCAGTTCAGTCCAGTATCCAATTATCCCTTGATAATAGAAAGACATGTATTCATTTAAAGCAGGGGTGTCCAAACTTTTTGCAAAGAGGGCCAGATTTGGTGAGTTGAAAATGTGTGAGGGCCGACCATTCAGCCTGACATTCCTCACATGGAACACAAATAAATCTAAACAAATTTTACCAAGTCACTCATTTCATATTTGCCTTTTTTTATTTATATTTTAAGAAGCTTAAACATGTCTTAGGTTCATTTGAAACATGACATATTATTGGCAATTAAATGTT
>VRLP01010166.1:0-10462 GCA_009660295.1 Lophius piscatorius
ATAGTTATTATTTTATTTTTTATTGATGCTTTTATCTGCTTTTGCTTTGTAGCACTTTGAGATTTGATCCAAATGTAAAGTGCATTATAAATTAAATGTATTACTATTATTATTATTATTATTAACAGTCAGTCGGGGGTGGGAGAGAGGACGGGGGGCGAGGACTTTAAAGCCCACGGCCTGAGCCTTGAGGCTTAAAACTTCACCGCTCAACCTTTCCAAGCCCTCCAGAACCTGTTTTCATCAATCTGCTGCAGAGAAGATGCGCCCGGCGGGGGTTGGCCAACACCAGGTGAACCCGGTGATTTTTGCACCACAACAACCTAAAAACATGAGTCACATGATTCAGTGTTCAGTTTGTCCCTTCAAGGCTACTGTACAAACATGGCCGGCCAACATGGTGGCCTCCGGGGAGGAGGTCCCGCCCCCCTCCAGAGATCGAAAGGACTGTTTCTCAGTCAACACTGAGTAGAATAGAACATTATGTTTCATTTATTGAAAGAGTCACACAGACCACTAAACAAGAGAATATTGCCCTGATTTGAAATGTTTACATCTTCAGTTGATCCACTTAGAGGCTCCTAACAAACATCTCAGCTGTTCTTACAAGGAGTTCTTTCATTTCCCTTCTCTGTTTCTCTTCCTCATTCCTGTCATCACTCGCCCTTTTAATCCCGTTTCACTGTTTCCCTTCACGCTATCACCGCATAGCAAGGACTCCCTCAGCAGTCCTCCTCTATCACTCCTCCTGCAGCCGTCCTCCATTTCCTCTGACCTTCATTTTCATTATTTTCTCCTGAAAACCCTGCCAAATTAATTGAGAGAGCCGTCCTGCTGCTGACAGATAGTACGAGGAAGCCGCCTCGATGGACATTTCAGGCACTTTTAAGTTCTCCGCTCATTTGCAAAATGCTCGCTGACCTGGGATGTCCAGCACTCCTGCACCTCTGTGGAAACGCAACAGAATGGAACAACCACAGCAAGCTGCAACATCCATGTGTTCTTGGATGAATATCTCCAATTCTATAACCAAACTAGGCCTACGCTGAGTAAGGGCATGTTCCCAAAAAGCCCCCAATCCCATGCATTGGACAAGCAATGCCCTGATTAAACTATTCAAATCAAATGTATAGTTATGTCTGAAAAAGTTTGTTTTTCGTAAAAGTTTCCTAGTAATAAAAATGATGACGTGTACGAGATAAATCTTCTCCACTCCATTCTGGTTCACCAAATTTGGACCAAATCGGACCAACAGTTAAGAAGTAATCTCCGAAAATGGAGATGAATTTTCTTTTTTTGTAAATAAAAACAAAAAACAACCAAATAAAAAAACACCCCCTAGTGGGTAAAATGTGAACTATTAGCGTAAAATCCAACATATAAAAGATAGAACTCGTCAAGTAGATTCATATGCACCAAATTTGGACAAAGTCAGACCAAATTAGCAAATTTATGGCCAAAATAAGTTTTGGAGATAATTAACGAAAAAACTACCGTGGCCATAACCTAACATTTAATTGCTTTTATTTATTTATTTTTCTGTCTGATGCCTTCAATAAGTTTCCTCTGACATTTTACCTCATCTGGTCTTCTGTTGAAGTTGAATGCATGGACTGGGAAAACTGCAAATGAATTATAAATAAAGTTATCTGAACTGAACTGAAAATTAGGCAGAAGTGACCTCAAAGTGACCTCAGTTTAATTAGTGTAAAAGTTTGTGTGAAAATATTTGATGAATGCACTAAGAGTATAGTGGGTACAACAGTATTTTGTTTGAATAACACTAATTTCTGAGTCATGGCATTTGGATGAATAATTATTATAGAATATATTATTGGAGTTATTCTCCTTGTTTATTTATCAATGTTTATTGATAAATGTGATAAATGTTGCAGAGGTGTTAGAAATAAACCCTTAATGTCCTCACCAAGAAAAAAAAAAGATAGAAAAATGATTTCTTTGCAAGTTTTTTAAACAGTAAAGAAAATCTGATTTATAATCCAAATCCCAGTCAAAAAGAGGACGAGGCAGAAATCCGGTGTGGATTAGGCAAGGTGCTGGGTGCTACCAGCGTACCCAGTCACATCCAGTGGTGGACTGGGTACGCTTGGACTCTCTCTAGATCCATGCTTATACTTCTCCTTGGTGGCTCCTTTGACCTGTGGTGTCCCCCAGGGCCCCTTCCTTGGCACCTTACTCTTTAGCATCTACATGCTGACACCGGGTGAGATTATTAGCGTCTTCAGTCGCATTCTTCAATAAGAAATACACTCAAACAGTTGAGCGGGACATTAAAGGGTTTAAGAACATCATTTATATTTCCTCTTCATCCTCATTAGAATACACTTGGTTGAAGCAGCCCTTTAGAGCGTGACCACCAAGCATTGAAGATGGCTGTCACAGGACACCTTTAATGGTCACTACCCTCTGAGCAGGATAAACTTACCGAGAGTAATTAGTGTAAGTCATTAAGTACCCGAAACTCAAGTCTTCCATTAAAGGGAATCTATTAAAGAGAGCGAGACCGAGGGTCCTGAGTGAGATAACCAGCCTGGCTCTCACCTATACTCTGTAGTTAATTAGAAAGAAGCTCATTAAAAATGTATTTTTCAAGTATAAGCAGGAGTTAATAATATAGCAGCGACAGCACAATTTATTAGATTATGCTACAGTAAAGGAATAGGGTTTAATGGCTGAAACAAATTTGTTAATTGACTTTTTTAAATAGAATGGAGATTAAAACCATGGGAAAGATGGGTGTAAACATATTAGTATATGAAACTATATAGTATATATATATATATATATATATATACTGTATAGTTTCATGTTTATGAGACACATTACAACAGTAAAAGATCCTGTTTTACTGCCCTTCCTGACTCAACCCTCCCATTTATCCGGGCTCGGTACCGGCAGTAGATGTGGCTGGCTGGGTTGTCAGCACCAAGAACCTCGCCTAAGGGTCCACACTGACTTTCACGCCCTCTTTTGACTGGGATTCAAACCCCAGGCTCCTGTACCGAAGTCAGCGGCGGAACGCATCGATCTATCCAACGGCCGATAAAGTCTATAACAAAAAATAAGCATAATATATATAATAAAATATAATAGAAGTTTATTAATCCGTTACAACAGCTCAAATGTTGTAAAGTGACAATAGAAAAATAAGTCTTATAAACCTGCGTATGTAAACATACATAAATAGCCATACATTAAAAAGAGATAAATAAGGTTTAAATATGACAAAGGAGTCCAAACATCAGGAAAAAGAACAAATAAAGTAAAAGTAGTCCAGTGCAGCTGTGTATTAGTGCAAATGGTGGACGTGTAGTTATTGTTATTGTGAGGTAGATGAATGATCGAAGAGTCCAATTCTTTCCTCCAGGTTTTTCAGACACAGCACAGTCTCACAGTGATTTTGTTATAGATTCTGACTGTGGCCGGGACAAAGGACCTACGGTACTGTCTGAATTTTCTCTTGTATTCCTCACTTTTTACTGTAATAATTTTAATGTAATCATTTTACTCACTAGGCTTATTTTCTCTAAAAAAAATCTGTGTTTGGGACATAACTGTAACTTTTATAAGAAGGGACTTTGTTTGGGGATGACAGCAAACGTCTAGTTTCTTTACTCACTTATTATACAGTATTTATCTATTTATCTATTGTGTTACTGTACTTTTAGAGCAATCGCTGACACAAGCATGTCCTTTGTGATCAATAAAGTGTATCTAATCTTATCTTAGGTCATACAGGTGGTGCTAAAAGGAAAGGTGTGCTGCGTCCTGACTTGGTTTTGGGAGTATTGGCAGCAGCAGGTTAGAAGATTATTAGGTAGGGAGTAATGTTTAATAGTCTGTGGAACTCTTAAGGAAATATCTATTTGAAAAATATTAATATTTGAACATGGTGTTAGTGGTGTGGCATAACATCTGTAAAGAGTGTTTTTACTTTGAACCCCAAATACTCTTTGCCACATTTCCTCACCAAAGAGTGTCTGGTGATTCATCTCACTGTCTTCGGTCTTCACAGTCTTCCTCGGGGCTTCAGAGCCGCCGCTGCTCTTCTTCGCCGCCTCTCCACCGACACATCCTCCATGACTTCCTACTATCGTTCCTGCTGACAGCTCGTGTTTCCGTCCTATCGACGTGCATATTAAGACTCACACCTCTGCTTGTTGAGCTGACATCGGCAGTTTGGACCAACGCCAACTGCATCAATCTCAAGATTTCCTGTCACCTTCAGCAAATCTTACCTTTTGAAGGATACGTCAATTTCACCCACAACAAAAAAGCATCTGAAGCACAGACTGTAAAACAAATAATAATAATAATGTAATGTGTGTAATTTACGGAACAATAATGGCAACTGTGGTCGCCAGACATTCACTGTGAAAATATGGTTGCAAAGACATATCGGAACGCTATGCAACTTTAGTTGTAGTTTTTTATTGGTATACGACACGTATCGCAATGAAAATGACAATATAGTCTATAATAAGAGGTAATATAATAATAGCCTACTTACATTGGAACTTTAAAAATAAATGTTCACAGAAAGTTCAATGTCTTCAGGCAAACTTAAAATCCAGTCAGAACAAAAAGAGAAAAAAAAGATGCAAAATGCACAGCAGATTAAAAATGAGAAGATAGAGACCAAAGGAATTTAAATTAAAAAGATAAACTAGATAATAACCGTGAACTGAGACCTGTTATTTCCAACATAACACACACAACAGTACCCTAGGTTTAAGAAGAATCCATGCAGATTCTCCTCATTAATGTCTGAGTCCCTTAATGTTAGCATCTAAATCTACAGATAACTCCAACAAACTCTCTGAGAATCTCCCAAATACTCTGTACCCTTCCACTTCAGCGCCTCTTTGAAGCCAAGTGTGAACTCAGCTTCACCCAAAACAGAACATCAAAGGAATCCAAGGCAGAAATATCCATATTGTGATGTCACTACTCAAAAACGGCTTATGACTTTATTCTATTTTATTTTAAATGCTGAAAAACACGTACGATCTGCAAAATTAAATCACCTCAAGGATATGACTAAACCAAACTCAAAATGTTTATGCAAATCTGTCCTAGTACATTCCTGTAATTGTGTTCATTAACAATCAAACATACAAACATACAAACCCCAAACAATCCTCACCTCCTTCCTTCATGGAGATAAAAGGTAATCATTTATAATTAATTCTACAACAAGGGGATTAAAAGATGCAGATCATGCAGATTTAATTTTTTTATTGATGCTTTTATCTGCTTTTACTTTGTAGCACTTTGAGATTTGATCCAAATGTAAAGTGCATTAATACATAAATTAAATGTATTATTATTATTATTAGATCGGACGGCAGATTGATGAAATAACAATCACTGCAAAAACATTGAAAGAGAGCATAAAAAATATGTCATCACATCAAAGACCTCTAGTTACAGGTCACATAGATATCAAGCCACATGTTAAAGACATCAAAGACCTCTAGTTACAGGTCACATAGATATCAAGAAATCAAGTTACGTGTCACAAAGACATCAAGACACGAGTTAAAGACATCAAAGACATCTAGTCAGACGTTAAAGACATCAAAGACATCTAAATTCATGTAACATAGATACCAGGAAATCAAGTTACAGGGCACAAAGACATCAAGACACGAGTTAAAGACATCAAAGACATCAAGTCACAAGTTAAAGTAATCAAAGAAATCCGGTTGCATGTCACACAGAAATCAAAGACATCAAGTCACAAGTTAAAGACATCAAAGACCCCTAGTGACATGTCACATAGATATCGAAAAATCAAGTTACGTGTCACAAGGACATAGAAGACATCAAGTCAAAAGTTAAAGACATCAAAGATATCTAGTGAGATTTCTTATAGATATAAAAAAAAAATCAAGTTACATGTCACAAGGACATAGAAGACATCAAGTCACAAGTTAAAGACATCAAAGACATTTAGTGACATGTAACAGATATCAAGAACAAAGACATCGAGCCACAAGTCAAAGACATTGAAGCAATAATATTCCATTTCACAAACTCATACTTGTTTTTTTCAAACTGTAAATGACAGACAGGAAACAGAAATATAGAGTAAAAGAAATAGATTTCAGAGTTATTATATTAAGTATTTCAAAACGAACGTCACAAAAGGAAACTCAGAATGTGAAAAAAACCCTGAATTATAGAAGCAGAAAAGCCAAACAATATCAGGACAGAGATGATTAATTCCATAACAAGAGGACAAAAACAGTACATTGTGAAAGATGATTAACCCCCCCCCCCTCCCAGAAGACAGAGATGTGAGGGCCGGAATAACAATCAATAAATACATAATTTGAAAGGGAGTATGAAAAAGCCAACAACACCTCACAATATGAAAGCAATAAAACTAAAGTGAATAACAACAATGAAAGACAAGAAGAAAATGAAAGATGATATCACACCTATCGGCACAATCTGTCATTTAGACGGAACAATGCTGTTACTTTGAGAGAAAGGACTTTCCGCTCGTGGCAGAATGGTTCGGTTATTGGTGTGCTGCTAGATACTGTTCTTCCGCTCTCCTCTGATCGTCCTGCTCTTCAAGAACCCCTTTGGTACCGAGGCAGCAGAGCACTTGGTTCGCTCTTGAGATGCAGCTTGGAAGTGGAAATGATATATTCTCCTTATTTTACACAGGAGAACAACAAGATGGTGAAATTATTTCTCTGCTTTTGACCCGTCCCTGAGGAGCAGTTGGAACCTCCCGTGGAGCTGGGCTTTTCTGGCTCTTGCTCAAGGACCCTAGGACACATAGACTGGAGAAGCAGTCCGGGGATCGAACTACCAACCTTTTGATTCGGGGACGCCATATCCAGCTTGTATTGTAGATGGGTAATGTATGAATAAGAGCGTGCCGACCCGGGATGGATCAACAATGTGACACACATCTGCAGATGTTGGGATGGTCACTTCTTCAGAAAAGTCATACCTTCAGAAATGTTCTGCAGTTTAAAGAACCGATTTCCGTCACCATGGTACCCAGCCACAAAAAGGTCACAATCCAGTGTCCTTCTGGTGACGGTACCAAGGCCAGATAAATGGAGACTTGTTCCGTCAGGAAGGGGATCCAGCTTGAAACCAGTGCTGAATCAATATCTGATCTGATTCTTAGTAGAACCATGTTTTCAAGGAGGGGCTGCTACAGTTTTACCTGTCCTGTTTCTTTAAGCAGTCAGAGAGACTTGTTGGTTTTCAAATAAAAACTCTTGGACGCTTTCATTTACACAACAACAGCGTATTGGGGCCTGTTTGAGCAAGTTGAACCATTCTCGCCCTCTCTCCCAGACTCAGCATATTCGCTTCACTCAGCCATAGCGCCAAATCACCACAAACGCTATCTCAAGGCACTAGCGTTTCTCAACCGTTTCTTTTTGTGCATATGAATCGACTTGAGGGGATATATCTGGTCTATGTCATACTTACTGTAGTAGTTCATGTTTTACTGAATGGGGGGAACCGTTTATTTACTGTATTTCCAGACAGAACTTCAGATGTATTTTGATGAGTACAATTAGGTGGTTTTCTTGTACAATGCAGGAGATTGGGGGTTTTGCGGGGATATATCCTTGATATCTTGTATTACAGCGTAGGACTAGTTTAACTTAACTTTTATAATTAAGTTATTCAAACTGTCACACAAACCTGTCTCAGTTCTAAGTGTTCATCACTTGGTATCTGGCTTGTGACAGTATCTCCCACCTAAAACCATTAATTTGTGTAATTTCCACTTATTATGAGAGTAATTTAAAAGTTATGTATTATTTATTGATTTAAGCCGGGTGTTCGCCGTAAGATTCGAGCCTGATAATGAGCCTCAGGAACATCGGGCCTATTGTTGAGGTTCATCCGATGTCATTTGGCTCGCAGTGTATATTTTGAAGCTTTGTGTGCTAAGAAAAAGCTTAATGTACAGTTTTGAACTTTTTTTTTTTTAGACAGAAATGTATAAAGTGAAAGCCTCTAATATTTACTTTGTTTAAAAAAAGGTTTGCAATTCAACGTGTTGAATGGGGGGCTGTGAGGGCCAATCAGCAGCTCCTGGACAGTCGTCGGACGCGCGGATGGTTTTCTTGCATTGGTGTGCCGACTCAAGCATTCACACAGTTAAAACATGTTCTTGACCCAATCGGCGGACATCAGTGCCTTTTTTTCACACTGCGCCCGTGAAAAGCGGCTACTTAGCATCTGAGTTGCCATGGTGACACGATGCGCCATGTGAATTATAAGTAACACGTAGTCATGAAGAAGAAAGTACACTTTGTGGCTGGTAGTAACTGAGCAACAAGCACGGAAAATAAAGGTTCAGCCATCAAACGTAGCTAGCTTACCTCCAAATGTAAAATGGAGCAGCCGTACTGTCCAGGTCATCCTAGCGCCCTACGAGTAAAGATAAGCCAGAGCCTTTATTTTAAGAGATTTTGTTACACGGCATGGCAAAAATGTTCATGTCATTCATGCAAAAAAAACTTCTTCGCCTCGGAACTTTTAAACAAAACTGAAAAGTGTAAATTGCGACAACGTGCTGCAGGAGCCCGACGGGTCAGTGTGTGCACGTAAATCATGAGCTTTCACAACCGTTGGATTCGTAAGTCGTGAGTTGGAATCATACAGCCCCGACTCTAAAGTCGTAGAGTGTAAGCCCGGCTTTATGATATAGTTCAGCTTATCTGTGATATACTACTGTTCTTTTTACTGCAAGACTAGAATCTTGATGTGAAGTCATGCACAGTGCAACCCCAACCACCTCCACCTCCTCTTCTGTTGTAGCTGGTCTGTTCAACACCAGCTCCTTCTTGGCTGGACTCCCATCGGACCCTAATCCAGCCTCTATAACTCACAGCGAAGGCTGCAGCCTGTCTCCTGTTTATCCACACTAAATTCATCCATTTATCCTGCTCCTCATATTGAATTCCAAGCCATCCCTTTCCCCCCATGTTCCCACTAGTGAGATTACCTCCCCCACCCTGTCTGGACTACACTGTCGGTCCCTATCGCCTCTGAAATTTCTGTCCAGCCAAAATGTTTCATGTCCACCTCTCCCTGTTTTCTCTGTATCTCCTGCTCCTCTCATGGTAAAAACTATTCAAGCATACTTCTACGTTTCTTCACAGACACATGTGTGAATATGAATATAAACGTGTGGGAAGAGCTCCAGCTTTAAGATTGATACAGTATATGTAGAGGGCACATCGTTCCAACACCACTCCAGTGAATTGCAGCATGTAGTTTTGTGCCTGCAGAGAATTAATGAGGGACATTGAAATGAGAAAAAACAGAACTGAACATATTAAATTTGAAAAAACATGATAATATTACAGACGCAAATTGCAAAACAGCTTCATTTTCTCTCATTAAGGTGATTTCAACCATTAGAGAAGTCATAGTAATAAATTACGCCGAGGGGTTTCTCTGATTCTGCACCCAGCACATCGAGAGTGGATCAACTATCCACTCAATTCTTCTCTTTCCTTGCAGACCAATTTTCCCCATGTGTCCAGTCCCACAGCTTTTACAGCATATATGCAAATTATTGATCAAAGTCTGCATCGTGGTTGAGACTACTCTCTAGTTTATTTTATTAACAATACATTGAAATTGCGAAAAACAAATGAAACACAGAACAAAAAAAACAAGTAACATGTCCAGGACATGGATGAAATCAAGGTTTATGTCACATAGACATCAAATAAATGAAGTTACAATTCGAAGACATCTCGCTACATTAAACATAGACATCAAAGCAATCAAGTAATGTGTCATAACGACATCAAATCCATCCAATCCCATGTCAAAGACATGGATACAATCAGATATCATGTCACAAAGACATAAAATAAATCTAGTTATAAGTCAAAACCATCATTTAAATTTCACATAAACATCAAAGCAATCAAGTAATGGGTCACAAAGACATTAAGTTTCATGTTAAAGACATGGATGCAGTCAGGTTGCATGTCACAAGGTCATCAAATAAATCAAGGTACAAGTCAAAGACATATAGTTAAATTTCACAAGTCAGACCACAAAGGTTACATCTCACATAGACATCAAAGACATCAAGGCACAGGTCAAACACATCCAAGCAATAAAGCTTAAAAACATGTCACAAGTAAAGACATCAAAACAATCCTGTTACGTGTCACAAAGAAAAAGACATCAAGCTACATGTCAAATCATCTCAAGTCTCAAGTTAAAAACATCAAAGACAAATTTGCCCAAGTCAAAGACATTGTGACTACAATCGAGTCACAAGCTGGTAAAGATTAATAATAATAATAATAATACATTTAATTTATAATGCACTTTACATTTGGATCAAATCTCAAAGTGCTACAAAGTAAAAGCAGATAAAAGCATCAATAAAAAATAAAATAATAACTATATAAAAGCCTTACCA
>VRLP01010167.1:0-10462 GCA_009660295.1 Lophius piscatorius
ACCCGGATACCTGTCAGTGGGTGGGATATATTACCCGGTTATATCACCTGGATAGCTGTCAGTGGGTGGGGTAGATTACCCAGTTACCCGGTTACCTGTCAGTGGGTGGGGTAGATTACCCGGTTACCTGTCAGTGGGTGGGATATATTACCCGGTTACCTGTCAGTGGGTGGGGTATATTACCCGGTTACCTGTCAGTGGGTGGGGTATATTACACGGTTACTTGTCAGTGGGTGGGGTATATCACCTGGTTACCTGTCAGTGGGTGGGATATATTTTCTGGTTACCTGTCAGTGGGTGGGATATGTTACCTGGTTACCTGTCAGTGGGTGGGATATATCACCTGGATAGCTGTCAGTGAGTGGGATATATTACCCGGTTACCTGTCAGTGGATGGGGTATATTACCCGGTTACCTGTCAGTGGGTGGGATATATCACCCGGTTACCTCTCAGTGGGTAGGGTATATCACCCGGATACCTGTCAGTGGGTGGGATATATTACCCGGTTACCTGTCAGTGGGTAGGGTATATCACCCGGATACCTGTCAGTGGGTGGGATATATTACCCGGTTATATCACCTGGATCACTGTGTGACGTCACACAGTGACATCAGTGCCGTGTTCTCTGACCCGTCCACTGGTAACTACTCCTACAGTGGACCTCAGCATCAGAACTGAACTTCGGAGAAATACAAGATGTTGGTCCGGTCTGATGGGTCAGGTTGTCTTTACTTCATGTGGACGTCTCTTACAGAGAGAGGAGATGGTACCAGGATGGATCATGGAGACTGTAGTCCCTGATCCCTCCTCCAGCATGATGATGCTGCAGGAAGGTTTGAGGAACACAACCAGTTCAAGGTGCTGACCGGACCTCCAGATTCTCCAGATCTCATGTTAATAACCCCTAAAACACATTTTGATGACCGTGACAGAAGTGAGACGGGACCTGATGATCTGCTGTGGAGACCCCAAAGGAGAAGAAGGATCAGAAGATGAGGAGTGGTCCTGTAGGAGACCTCATGAGAGGGAGATGCTGATATTAGATGAATAGGATCAGATAAATCCCCCCATCAGTGAGAAACAGGAAATAGACTGAACATTCCTGACAAGGATTGAAGAATCCGTTTGAGAGAACTCAGTTAAACTCTTAGATCTTCCACTGCAGGTCTGACATCTTCTGTCTCTGCAACCATTTCTAAAACGACCTTGTTGTCGGGTAAATAAACTCTTGTTTGTACCAGAGACTTTTATCCACTTTAAGATCCCTTTATTGTTTAATGGCTCTGAAAAACCTACAGCTCTACATCTGGCCCAGGTGTTTGCAGGTGCCTGCAGGTGATTGGTGCAGTGAGGTCACCTGGTTCCGCCCACTGAAGCGGACCGTTGTTGGACAAATGAAGCAGACGGGGGCGATGGCTGAAATAATACTGTGTATTCTCCTCAGCTGTCTCTGATTACATCACACACAGAGGGAACCTCTCTCACACCACTGACACCAAAAGACACAACGTGGACCCACACACTCAGGAGAGGCTGCCATAAAAAAATAAATTATCACCTCCAGAAAGCAAAAGATAAAACTTTTCACGTGGGCGCTCTCCTGGGATTGCGCTCCTGCTGCTGTCCAGCAGGGGGCGGCCTCCGGAACGTGATGGAGGAAGCATATATGGAGAAAGGTGATTGGCTCGCGCTGGCCGTCAGGACCAATCGGATGAGCCCGGCCGTGACGTCATCAAACCAGTGATGTCACTGCTGCCGGAGAGGCAGAGCAGGAACAGGATGGTGTGGAGCGCCGTGGAGGCGGGGCCAGGAAACAGGTCAACATTATCTTAAAATAAAAACATCCATTGTTTCTTTAATCCCACACTTTCCACATATTTATGTCCTAAATAATAAACCAAACTAAATCAAAGCTGATAAAATGGGTGTGGTTTCAGGGAGAACACGCCCACCTCACAAGTTCATGTCCGTTATCTTGAGTCGTTCCACACATTTGTGATTTCATCACATAAACACGTAGAAAATATATGTAAGAAAAATAATCTTATTAAATATTCTCATTCTATATTTCTGCATCATCAACAAATCCCAGGACAACACTCAACAACCAGCTAGTCCGCCTGTGGGGGGTGGGTTCTAAGCCCAGCTGGGTCCACTGGTTCTGTTATCCACGAGGACTTTAAAGGTGCAGTCCGCTGAGGTTCTGGGGGAACATCCATGTTGTACTGAGGGAACAATCAGCCCAAATCAGAACCGTTCCTTTAAAACCTTGAAGGGCAGAAGTAGGACAACGGGACCCTCCACCAGACCAGCAGAGACCGGGACCCTCCACCCCTAAAGACCAGCAGAGAGGAAAAGGACACAGGATCGTTTCTGGCGAGGGACGGCTGCAGGAGGAACCACTAACTGGACCACTATCCGGTGCTGGCGGCGGGCTGGGTCGGCTTGGAGAGGTACCGGGACAAAAGATTTACAGCGTCCCCCGACCTGTGCCGACCCGATCTGGACCTTCACCACCAGATGCCTCAGAAGTTTACAGACTGCACCTTTAAAGCAGCGAGTGATGACATCAGGGACGACCTTTAGAAGGTTCTGATCGTCTCGCCAGCATCAACATACAAACAATAACAGAGGCGTGATGTTGGTGTGGTGGTCCACATCAGACCCGTCTGTGGAGCAGAACCGCTGAGGTGGTGGGACTGGACCCAAACAAACGGCTGAGGGTGAGTTCAGAGGATGTTGTTGTTGTTGTTGTTGTTGTGTTTCAGGGGATTTGTTGACAATAACCAAAATCTCACAAGACCAGATCTGGGAAAGTGACACGTAAGCTATTACACAATAACCCTGAGGATGATTCAACAGGACGACGACTACTGAAGTTTTTGGATCAAGCCCCTTGAGGGACAGAGTCTCACAGATTCAAGTCTATCTCTACGATGCACTTTGACCCCCTTCTTCCCGCAGGCTCCTCCTCCCGAGTCTCGCCGCCGCCACCAGGTATTGCTTCGCTGAGACGCGTTTCTGGGGTGACTTCAACGGAGCCTGGTGTCTGTGGAGGAAGAGGAGCGGGTGAAGGTCTGCGGGCGGGTCCTGGGTCTCAGAGGCGGCTCTGTTCTGTCTGACAGCGCCGGTGTTCTTTGTCTAGCTCGGCGAGGACCACTCTGAGTGTCTGCTCTGTGGCGTGATGACATCACACCCTCCAGAGACCCCGCCCCCTCTCATAAATGTGTTTTCGTCGTCGTTCGTTCACACGGCCGTCAGAACTTCACCGCCTCCCTCTTTCTGTACCGGATCAGGACTGGGTGTCTGGCGCCGGTGAAGCTCAAACATCCGAGAGTGGAGGAGGACTCAAAGGTCGAAGGTCATCTGTGGTGCGATGGGGGCAAGGGAATGCACTATGGGTCCTCCAAATATACAATTGTAAGGAGCGGAGCGGACCCCCACACGGACAGAGGTCAACCCACATGATGGTCGTCGCCATAGTGACCGCTCCCCTGCTGGATACCACGAGTATATCGTGAGGACCCCTGTTCCATATTTACAGTCGGACAGTCTCAGTTCTCCGGAACCCAACGGCACCGCCTGCACCTACTTCTGGACCTGAACTCGCTCACACACGCCGCGTGAGGGATTCTGACGAGCCCGGCGGACCTACGGCAGGCTGTCGTCCAACAGGCTCTCCAGGATCCTCACCAGGCTCTCCAGTCCAAAAACGTACCCCCGGTCGGGCCCGTCGTGGACCGCCGTGTCGCCACGGAACCCTTTGAAGGTTGCGTGGGCAAAGTCAATCATACGCAGGTCCACCAGGGTAGGCGGCGAGGGCTTGGGGGCGGGGGGGCGAGGGAAGGACGTCAGGCCAGGAGCCTGAGAGGAGTCTGTTTGGGGGGGAGTGGAGAGGAGGGGCGGGGAGAAGGCGTGACAGTCCGACTTGGTGGGTGGGGGCTGGGGGGCGGGTCCCTGAGAGGACAATAAACCCGGGTCGGGGTTCAGGATCATGTTCTTCCCACAAGGAGGGCCTGGGGCTGGAGGCCCGTGGGGCTCCGCTGAAACGGCAGGGGTCGCTTCCTGTGTGGCTCCTTTCTGCCCCGGGCCCAGAACTGTAGGGCCCTCAGGTTCCTGCGGAGAGAATCAAACTGGTCAGAACCTGACAGACACACGGGACATGTCAAAAACAATAAAGCCCGGCGTGGATCTAGATAAAATCCTTTTTTTCACTGTTCTAAACACCACAAGCTGATTTTCAACGGATTTCATCAAATGACAGAACCCAGACTCTTGAAACCCGGTAGGAGGATGAGTCCGGTACGATAAACAGACATATTCTGTTGAAGGTTTCTGCTGTGAGAGGAGCTGGAGTCAACATTCTGTCCACCTCTGACTGGACCGTCTGTAATAAACATGAAAGTTCTGGCTGCTCTACTTCCTGGAGCGGCGTGCTCGCCATCATCACGTTTGTCATCCCATGAGAGGTTGATCTGCTGCACCTCTAGCTCTTCTTGACCAAAGGTCAGAGGTCGTGATACTGGAAAAGTCATCCCATGAGAGGATGGGGGCCTGTTTTCCTTAACAAGCATTCAGTCCAAACGTGGACCTTCCCTCCATCAGGTTCATGAAGTGTGTGAAGCCAAATGGTGATGAAGATTAAGTTTGGATGAGTTATTAGTTGGTAAAAGTTCACCGTCTGATTGAGAGGAGGTGGTTTTTATCATGTGATCATGACGGTTGAAGGTGTGGTGTGTGTTCGGGGCCCCTCCCTCACCTGTCCCTCGTAGATGATGAGCAGTGAAGACGAGTAGAAGCGGTAGGAGGCCTGCCTCTCCAGCACCTTCTTCAGGCTGCGGAGCTTCTTCAGGATGGGTTCAAAGAGGTCCCGCCTCAGACCCTGTCCGTCGTGCAGGTACTGGTGGAGGGCCTGGCGGAAGCCTTCCACCGACAGACCGCGGCCGTAGTACTTGTTCCTGCAGAGGTAGTGACCCGTGTTGGGCTGGTACACCTGCACAGACACATCAGGGATTAGCATCTATCTACCCGCCCCGATTCTAGAGCAGAACCCTGCTGGGATGGGTTCGCGTCTTCCCCCCCCCTGATGTACCTGCATGCCACACACTCGGACTCCCAGCGACGCTGAAGTGCTCTGTTCACACTTCTTCATCTGCCGGGCCGCCTTCTCCTCGGAGGCGTCGTCTCCGTGTTGCCTGGTGCCCATTTTGAGGTCCAGGATGCAGGGGTAGGAGAAATGGTGGACCACGTTCTCCAACAACAAGAACTCTGGTTAGAACAGGGCAGTTAAGGAACCATCCACCTCAGTGACAGATTCTACAACCACAATAAACATCTGGTTCTTCAGCTGGAGATCAAACCCACTGAGGAAGGTAACAGGATCAAACCCACTGAGGAAGATTACAGGATCAATCCCACTGAGGAGAGTAACAGGATCAAACCCACTGAGGAGAGTTAACAGGATCAAACCCACTGAGGAAGGTTACAGGATCAAACCCACTGAGCAAAGCAACAGGATCAAACCCACTGAGGAAAGTAACAGGATCAAACCCACTGAGGAGAGTAACAGGATGAAAACCACTGAGGAGACTAAAAGGATCAAACCCACTGAGGAGAGTAAACGGATCAAAACAACTGAGGAGAGTAACAGGATCAAATCCACTGAGGAGAGTAACAGGATCAATCCCACTGAGGAAGGTAACAGGATCAAACCCACCGAGAGTAACAGGATCAATCCCACCGAGGAGAGTAACAGGATCAAACCCACTGAGGAGAGTTAACAGGATCAAACCCACTGAGGAGAGTTAACAGGATCAAACCCACTGAGGAAGGTTACAGGATCAAACCCACTGAGAAGACAAAGGATCAATCCCACTGAGCAAAGCAACAGTATCAAACCCACTGAGGAGAGTAACAGGATCAAACCCTCTGGGAAGAGTAACAGGATCAAACCCACTGAGGAGGGTAACAGGATCAAACCCACTGAGGAGGGTAACAGGATCAAACCCACTGAGGAGAGTAACAGGATCAAACCCATTGAGAAGAGTAACAGGATCAAACCCACTGAGGAGAGTAACAGGATCAAACCCACTGAGGAGAGTTAACAGGATCAAACCCACTGAGGAAGGATACTGAAGAGTTTGAGGTCTTTGGACTCAGACCTCATACGGCTGAGCTGCTGTTTGTGGCAGCGGAGGCTCCAGGGGTTGTAGCTGATCTTCTCTGACGTCAGACCACTGTTCCAGTCTAACATCTGGAAAGGAAGGTCTGAGTGGATCTTTGGGTCGAGCCTGGGACTCTTCAGTTCTGTAAGACTGGAGGGAAAAGGAGAGAGGGGAATGAATACAGAAAACATCAAAGTAAGTAACACATCACGTAAGTAGAGGCTAAAGCGACATGAAGGCTCTTATAACCCAGACCAGACTCCAGAGGACTACATTTCCCATGAGGCCTAGCAGCAGTGGAGGCAGTTATCTCTTGCCTTTTCACCACTGACTCGCCTCCATTAAAGAATAATATCAGGTCCGGATTCTGTCCTGTCCTCTCCTGAGTAAACCGGTCCTGCTGGTCCAAAGTCAGCACAGTAGTTCTGGACCCACGTTTCATCAGCCCCGGATGTTTGCATGTTTGTGAGGGTTCCCTCTGATTAATATTAAAAACACAGCAGAAGTGGAATGCTAAAATAAAGAGAAGGTCAGAACAGTGATCACACAGAATAAACCCTGTAGTCCATGCGCCGTTGGACCGGACCGCCTGACAGAGTCCAGAAACATGAATAATGTTAGGTAGGTGAGTCTGAAACGGCCCTGGGGTGTGAATGCTCCTCTGTCCTTCTGTGTCGGTTCTGAGTCGAACGAACAAGCCCTCCGGGGAGAACCTTCCACCGGGCCCAGTGCCAGCTGGGATGGACTCTCCCTGTATAATTCTGGTTTGGTTCTGAGCATATTCAGCTGGACTATAGAGGATCACTGGACAATACTGATCCGTTTCTCTGGATCTATCGGACCGTCTGTACCTTTTGAGTGTTAAAAAAGCCCAGTATTGAATGAGAGAAGAACCGCTGGAGTGACGACCGATGATTTACTGACTTTTACCTCCAACTACGTCCGTAAGATGTTAGAAAAGAGGGAAATTAGAAAAGTGTCTAAGAATCTAGAACGATATTTAGTTCACGCTGGTATCACAGCAGAGAAACCAGAACCTCACAAAGTTCTGGTTCTGCGGACCTCTTCCTTGAGTGTGACCTTACTTGTCAGAGGCGTCGCCGTCCTGTCCCTCTCTCCTGTCGGGTCGCTCCTCCTTGTGCTCCGAGGAGGAGGAGGAGCGGTGGATGCTACGGCGGGAGTGTTTCCTCCGCGGCTGCTCCCGCTCCGGAGCGTCGCGCTCCTCGTGCTCCGCCCCCCCCTCCGCGTTGGTCTCCACGTAGGGGTAGGCCACCAGGTTGATGTAGCCGTCGGAGTCTCCCTCGAAACAAACCAGAACCACACCTGACAGGACGGATCAAACACAGACAGAGTTTAGACATACAGGACGCCTCCATCTCAGCGTTAGCCGTTAGCTAGCATCAAGTCAGACATGGAGAGGAGACCGAAGAAGAAGAGGAAGAAGAGGAAGACTGTTCTTGTGCTCCGGTTTCCCTCATCTCAATCTTCAACCCTTCTATCCTTTCCTGCTCATCGGGTTTTTTGTATTTCTGTATTTGACTTGGTGCCGGTCCACAGACCCGCGTCTTTCCTGATCCGTCTTCTCTTCCAGCTGAATCGTCCCGCGGCTCAGAGCCGTCATCAAAACGTGTAACGAACAATGTGTGTGTGTATTTGTGTCTGTAGTGGTGTGTGTGTGTGTCTGTAGGTGTGTCTGTAGGTGTGTGCCTGTCCGTGTGTGTGTGCAGGTATGTAGGTGTGTGTGTGCGCATCTATGTACATATATGTGTGTGTGTGTCTGTAGGTGTGTATGTGTGTCTGTAGTGGTGTGTGTGTGTGTGTGTCTGTAGGTGTGTGCCTGTCCGTGTGTGTGTGCGCATCTATGTACATATGTATGTGTGTGTGTGTGTGTGTGTTAGCACGTATATACATATGTGTGTGTGTGTGTGTTAGCATGTATGTACATATGTATGTGTGTGTGTGTTAGCACGTATGTACATATGTATGTGTGTGTGTGTGTGTGTGTGTTAGCACGTATGTACATATGTATGTGTGTGTGTGTGTGTGTGAACATGAATGTGTGTGTGTAAACATGAGTGTATGTGCGTAACATGAAAGAATACACACGTATTCTTTCATGTTACGGCTGAAACAGTTCCTAGAATAATTTGAGTAACTCCATTAGTAAAAACATCTTAGTTTTAATCTGGACAACTACACAACTATAAGGCGTACTGTGTTGTGGCGTGCCGCGCCCTCACCCAACCATTAAGTCACGTACACTCGCCCCCACACCTCAAACAATGAATGTACAATATACACAAACGGATACTCACAGCGGCGCGACACGAGGAGGGGGACTCAATCGTCTCGTACCATCCAGCCGTGGAATCGTGGTTCTGTCTGTTATTAGCTGGATCAACTCCCTTCAAGGCGCTTTTAAATATGAGTTGTTGTTATTATTATTATTAAGTCATCCCCTCGTCAACCACAGGACCAGGACCAGGTCCCTTCACGTCACCTGGTGAAGGGAGGTCAAGGAGGGGGATAACCTATCTTTGAGCACGAACAGATGCTCACTCTGCCTCAAACTTGGGGAGTTTAAAAAGTCAGACAAAGAGGGACAGACTGATATTGGGTCTGGGGGTCTGGGGGTCTGGGGGTCGGTGGATGTGAATGTGTGTTTGAACTGGATACTGCAGCGCCATAAACTTCACAAGCTCCACGTAAACACCCCTTCAGAAGGAGAAGGCCCTTTCTAAATGAGATCTAGACCACAGCAGAGAGATTGTTTTTAATACCAACTCTGAGAAGATAAGTGTGAAAGTAAGAAATGATGAACTCTACAATTGTTCGTCACGCAATATTTCTTATTCGATCAATCGCCAGAATAATGGATCGAATACTCGATCGAATCCACGTAAACCAATACAGAAAAATGAAGACCTACTCATTTCAGGACAAAGCTCGGGTTCTGACGTCTCCGGAAACCTTCAGGCTGTTTTCTCCAGATAATGAGAGGTTTGCTCTCGTGAGATGAGGAAATAATGATCTCCTGATCTGGAGATCGCAGCATCAAACAAGCGTTTGTGACGCTTCTCATCTACAGGAACTCACATCCAGGCATGAATGCCGGTGAGAGTTGTGTCTGTGGTGCCACAGAACTCTGAGAGGGTCGACGAGCGTTCAAACGAAGAGGATCATGTGACCCGACCCAGCTGAGAGCTTTGAAGACAGCATGAGCAGAGCTCTCTAGCGCCACCACTGAACCCGAGGCTCCAGCTGGGACAACATGGTGGTAGGACTCTTCAGGTTTGAGTTTGTGGTCTTCTTCCATCCGTCTGTAGAGCAGCACGATGGAAAAGTTCTGTAAATCTCATGGAGAAGATGTTTACAGAAGAAATGGAGAGATTAGAGTGTCTGACTGAGACTTGTTCAAACCTTAAGCTCTTCGTCTAAGCTGAACAAACAGACGACCCTTCTCTAAAGTTTGGCATCAGTTTGCTGAGTGATGGGGAATCAGGTCCAAACTGGAGAACTGGTGTGTGTCTGTCAGTCTGTGTCTGTCTGTCTGTCTGTGTCTGTCTGTGTCTGTTTGTGTGTGTCTGTCAGTGTCTGACTGTGTCTGTCTGTGTGACTGTCGTGTGTGTGTGTGTGTGTGTCTGTCTGTCTGTGTGACTGTCGTGTGTGTCTGACTGTCTGTGTTTGTGTGACTGTGTGTGTGTGTGTGTCTGTCTGTCTGTGTGACTGTCGTGTGTGTGTGTGTGTGTGTGTCTGTGAGTGTCTGACTGTCTGTGTTTGTGTGTGTGTGTGTGTGTGTCCCACATGTAGGAGAGGATCAGGAGTGTTTGGGTTTGTTACAACAACCAGAGCAGGAGGGGGAGTTCCACGATGTCCTCGCTGATGAAGAGCAGAGCAACCAACGCTCCAGAACCAGAACACATCCGTCTCTCTCTTCAGCCCGTCTAACGAGCCCGCCGGAGTACGGACCAGTTACAGAGCGCTGTTTAAATGAAGGGGTGGGGCTTAAGATAAGAGATACAGGGGCTTCTCTGAAATACTAGAAACGTCATCAGGAGGGTGGAGGTTTAGAAACGGTAACCACCAACGCTCCATCACCGACGCTCCATCACCGACACACCGGAAAACCACCAACGCTCCATCACCGACGCTCCATCACCGACGCTCCATCACCGACACACCGGAAAACCACCAACGCTCCATCACCGACGCTCCATCACCGACACACCGGAAAACCACCAACGCTCCATCACCGACGCTCCATCACCGACACACCGGAAAACCACCAACGCTCCAT
>VRLP01010168.1:0-10460 GCA_009660295.1 Lophius piscatorius
CAAACAGAAGAAACTGATACAATACTATCTATAACAAGGCCTGCAGCAGACAAGGCTTTCCTTTAAAATTCTGTTTAAATCAATGATTTAAAATCAGGTAGTGGGTTTGGGTCTGGTCAGGCAGGGAATTCTACAGTCATGTCACAGAGTGTAAAAGATTGTATTTTGACTGGGTGCCCCCATGTTGGGCCTTGAAGGTAATTTCAATCAGGAAAGACAGACAATAAGGACAATCCTCAATCCCCTGCGTTGTAAAAACATTCCCCAATTGAACTCCTCTAAATAAATTGAAGGTTATTCAAAAAAAACCCAACTCCTCCAATTGAGTAAAAAATACATTTTAGAGTAAAGTATTACATATATAAGATAGATATTCTCGAGCCAATTCATATGCACCAAATTTGAACTGAATGGGGCTAATGGTTAAGAAATTATGTACGAATATTTTTGAGAATGAGCTGTACCGAAATTCTCTTTAAGTATTTATATAGGTTGTCCTCAAATGTGTCAAAAACAATATTTATATCACGGGTTCAATTCAGTCGTACAGTTTCTATCCTGCTCTCCTCACCTGTCATGGTGAAGATGCCCACTACCAAGTTGATGCTCCGGTTCCCCAGCAGGGCCATGTCCATTCCGGTTGCTGCACTTTTCTTCTGTTTCCTTTTGGACTTGAAAGAAGCCCAGATGCCGATCACGAGGACCAGCAGGTAGAAAAACACCATCACTATAACTCCTGGGATGTTAACCGCCATAGTAAACTGGATGACTGTCCTCCTCACGAGCTGAAGACAGACTATTGGAATGAGAAGACGGAGGAACCAGTAGTGCTGAAAATCTGAGTTAGAACCCCGAGGGGTTAAAACAGGTTCAAGTTTTTAGTTTTTCAGGGAAATAGGAAATTCTTTTTCATACATTAACCTGAGGCTTACCTCACGCTGTTGAACTCACGGTCACTGCAATAAGTAGTTTTTCTAAGTTCTTTTAGTGTGTAATCTCTAACCCATCTCACATTCCTTTGGTATTTTACTGTTCACCTTTTTGGTTTTCTTTCCCATATCTGAGAAATTCATTTCCTGTTTATTCTCAGGATTCTCCTCCAGACTTTCCCTGATAGAAGCAATACATTAACAATTGTAATGCGCGACCCACTTGGGAAGACCTCCTCTTCTGTGCAGCGGTAACCATGGGCTTTTTGTACTATAGCTTGTTGTCACTCTTAAGGTTAATAATATAACAACAAACACACCAGGACATTCCATAATTGGACTTAAATGTGTGCATGTTTTACAATTTATGTGTCTCCTACTGTATAATTCAGATCTAATTTGGTTTACAATTATTCCTAGTACTGCTGTTCATCCAGACCAACCTCACAGTTTCAGCGTGGAAAACAATAACATCATATGACATAACATTATATCCCGTGGTAAATTTAGCATTTATTAGTTGATTCTTTGGCTGGAGATATTTAATGTTCTTACCACTGAGACCGAGCCTAGTTTGGACCACACAAACATTACTTGACTTAATTAAAATATTGCTTTAACGTAGCCATGAAGCTCCACGTCCGGCGTTTAAATTATGTAGTGGTTTCAATGAAAGAAGAAGGACGTTGAAGGTGAATCAAAGAGCGAGCAGACCTTCAATGACAATCAAAATCATAGCTGTGTTGCCGTGTACCTTAAGAAACTCGGAAATATATAAGTAAATATAATTAATTGTTTAATTTTAGATTCTTATACCTTTCTTGTAAGCTGAGATCTTCCTCATCTAAAATGAAGACGATTACATGACATCATCAAATGTTTCAGTTTTTCCATTCAAAATGGCATCGAAAAAAGGAAAAAGGAGCAGTGGGAAGCACCCAGAGAGCAAATTGGGATTCACAGTCTTTCTCAAGGACTCTTCATTATGTAGACTGCAGTAGCGCACGTTTTTCAGGTAGCGACTGCTGTAACAGTTACAAGCCCCCAAGAGTCTATAGCCGAGCCTGCTCATGTTAATACAGCGAGGTGCGTCCCAGCTAGCCCAGCTAAGCAGAGTGAAGCAGCTGCTTCGGACCCAAGTACTTTGGAGCGAGTGCTCAGTATGTTAGGGAGGGTGCTGGAGCGAACAAGTCAGCCTACAGCTCATGTATCTTAAGTCACATCCCCCACCATTACACCGCTTCTCCACATGCCTATTCTGAAGTTACGGTTCCCACTCAAAACAGACACACTGCATGAGAGAAAAAAGATGTCTAGGCTGTTTTGATGAAGGACATCAGCGGAAAGACTGTCCAAAAGCTTGTGCTACGCAGTCCAGTTGTGCCTCATTTGTTCAGGGAAACTAGGTCATTGACATCTGAGAGGGGACAATGTGAGTGACAGTGATGAAACCATTATTCCCAGTGATGACGCTCAATATGTATATGATGAAGTCTTGAACTCTGCTCCACCTGATACTGTTATATTGTTTCAGAACATAGCCAGACTAGAGACAACGTACAGTCTCTATTACACCAGTGCACAAGTGGATGACAAAGTATCATTACAAGCCCTGTCGGATAGTGGCTCCCTGGCTTGCAACATCAGTGAAGAGGCTGAGCAGATGCTCAGGAGTGCTGGATCACCAGCTGAACTTAGTGACACCCCCCATGATATCCTGCTTGTTTGCTGTGATGGAGTGAAGGTTAGGCCAAAATGTATACATCATTTGAAGATGGAAGTGTATGGTTGTACATTTAGTGTGCCAGGTTTGGTAGTCCCTGGACAAAACGATCAGATGATCCTGGGCACAAATGTGATTAAATATCTCTACTTCTACCTCAGCAAGAACATTTGGTGTGGGGCAGGTTACCTTTTGGTTCGCCCCTCTCTGAAGCCAGTGCTATCTTAGTTGAACCATCAAAAGCACATATCCACAAGAGAGATGTCATTGTCTGCAGGTCTGTGGCCTCTATGAACAGTGAGAGGTGGGTTTCAGTCAGGATCCTGAACACCTCCAATAAACCTGCCACCTTAAAGCTTAACACCAAGGTTGCAGATGTGTCGGACCTGCATCGCTATCGAGGATTTGGATGAGACCCCTGTCGACACAGCAGTTGGATCCCTGAAAGTGCAAAACTAAACAGTTTGTGAAGGAGCAATTGGTAGCCCCGGTAATCCTCCCAGTCCTAATTTCCGTGACAGCCTCCACAAACTGGATTGGATGACTTAGACATTGACTCTTGTGAGGGGTCCCACTACTGGAAATGTCAGGTGACGCAGCTATTGCACAAATATGATGATATCTTCTCCAGGGATAAGCTTGACTGTGGACTGGCAAAAGATTTCGTCGACCGCATCCATCTGAACGATGCCTGCCCATTCAGACTCCCATACCTCGTGCGCCACCAGGGTAATACCACAAACTGTGACAAGTTCTCATAGAGATGGAAGTGCGTGAGCTCATTCGCAAGTCAAACAGTGAGTGGGCATCCCCATTGGTGCTTTTATGGAAAAAGAATGGAGACCTCCGGATATATGCGGACTATCACTGGATAAATGCACATACTGTGAAGAATGCTCATCCTATGCCCCATCAATACGACTGCCTGGCAGCATTGGGAAGTAGCACTATACCCAGTGCCATAGACCTCACCTCTGGCTTTTACAATGTCGCCGTGGCAAAAGAGGTTAAAAAGCTGACAGCCTTCACAACTCCAATGGGTCCCTGAGTTCATTAGGCTCTCCCCGGGGTCTCTGCCATAGTCCTGCAAGCTTCATGCATCTCATAATGAGCATATTTGGAGACCAGAACTCCCTGATCCTCCTCTGTTACCTGGCCCGTAGTAGGCTTGAGATGGTTTTCAGCAGATTACGAGCTCACAGATTAAAGTTGGCACCTAAAAATTGTCACCTCCTCAGGAGTAGTGTTAAATTCCTGGGACATGTTGTGGACTGAGATCGATTATGATGGAAGAAGGTATCACACCATCTCAGAAGAAAATCAAATCCTTCCTGGGCAAGGTCAAGTACTATCAGCAGTTCATTCAAGACTGTTCTGCCATAGCTAAACCCTTGTTTACAGTTACTGCTGCTCCCAGAGGGAAGAGAGGAAATGCACATGGTGCTGCTGCATGTAAGAAGTTACATGCCAGTGACTGGATACCAGAACATTGTGATTCATTCGAACAGCTGGAAACTGCACCCTTGCAGTCAGTCGTCCTTGCAAATCCTGATTTCAGCCGACTATTTATTCTATGTGCAGATGCCTCCTTAGACGGAATCGCTGCAGTGCTATCTCAGGTTCAGGAAGGTGAGACCAGAGCACTCTCAGTTGCCTTTGCCAGCAAAACTGTCAGGGGCTGTTCAAGGTCAGTGCTTATCACCGAAGTGTTGAACATGTACCTTCCCCGGAGAGCCTGGAATGTTTCTCATTGTCAGAAGGCGAAGTATCAGCAGTCTTGGCAGGCCATGTAAAGTGGGATCAAAGTTTCAAAGAAAGGGTGGTTTCCTGGCTGGCGCAAGATTTGCAGCAGATAGTTCCACCTGGTCAAACTTCTCTGCCTGTATTCTCACTCCAAGAAATCCAGGATAGCAACAGAAAGATGCTACACTCTCCCAGGGCGTCTCGTTTGTCAGTGATGGCGGACGTCCATCAAGGATGGAAAGAGTTGGACTGTCTTTTAAAGTAGTAAAAATTCTGAAACAGTGGTACAAACTGAAATTGCGTGACGGCATCTTGTACAGAGTGTAGAAAGATTCACTGACTCGTAAAAGACGGCACTAGTATGTAACACCTGCCTCCTTGGTCATGTACTGCAGGGTGTGCACAATGACCAGGCCATCAGGGACAGACCAGAACCTTGCACCTGGCGAGGCAGAGATTGTTTTGGCTCAACATGGATCCCTGTGTCCGAGAACATGTAAAATTTTGCGAGCGCTGCATTGTTAGCAAAACATTGGAGCCTGAAGGGAGCTCGAAAGTATCAAGACCACAAGCCCTTTAGAGTTGGTTTGTTTGGATTTCCTGGAACAGGAACCAGTGTCTTCCTGTGACATGGACTCTGAACCAAGTGAAGAGGATGGTGAAAATGAGTCTACTCAGAGTTTGGGTGTACTTAGCCCACAGCCAGTTGGGTGGCAGAAACACTCCCTTCAGATGGTCCCTGGGTGGAGACCGTACATGTCCTGAATACCCTCAAGTATCCTCTGAGCCAGTGATGGAGGAACCTGGCCCTGATCCGATTAAATAGAATTATCAGGAGGATCCGAGTGCTGGAGATGAAAGGAATGTTCGAGAGGAGATAGGAGGAAACAGGAGTGATTGACCTGAGAACGGGCCTGGAAAAAGGATGTGGACAAGTTGTAGTCCACCAAGGAACAATGCAGCATTGACAGAAATGACAGTAGTTGCCCATAGACATGACAGACCACCAAGTGATACAGTGGGTCAAATCAGAACAAGAGTTGGTTGGATAGTGAAGCCAGTAAACCGATTGATTCAGAACAAGAGGCAGAAACACACACAGGCAGGTAATGCCATCAATATCTTTGTTAAAGCTATATTTTTGTAAAATACACTGTGTTGTTCTCAGGTATTATTGAGAAATTTTTAAGTTGACAAGTTAACATTCAGTCTAGAGTAAGTAACAGTTGGAGTAAATGTGATTGTGTATGAGGCACTTTCTTATGCAAGTGGACATTATGGAGTTTGGCGGGCTTCCCTGTGTTACTTTGCTTTTTGGTTGGGAAACAATTACGTTGCACATGTATGTACTATATATTTAACTGTGAGATGGCAAGCAGACATAATGTTACTCAGGATTCAGGTGTTACCCCATTATGAAACTGATTTGAGAAGTTCAAGGGGAACTATGAAACTGAGTCAAAAATGACTATTAATATTTAATCTTTAATTTTATGTGAACATTCTCAAAACCCCATGGTTGGCAATAAGTTAGTATTTTTGATAGAAATAAATAATTGGCAAATTTGTAGTAAGGGTATTTCCCTTATAGTTTCTACATAGTTATTGTTGCACAGGGGGCATTTATGCAGTCAGGGTTTCCTCTTCAGTACAGCATCAGCTGTAGGATTTCTACTTACAGTGTCTTCTGTTCCACAAAGCAGAAGCTTCTGGTTCCTGTGAACCAGCTCCAACTTCTTCCTCTTGGCAATCTGATGGAAAAGCTGACAGGATGCTGGGGATGCATCTTGCTGTTGCTGCAGTTATTCTTTGAAGTGTCTCATCCACAGCTCTATTGTCGCTAAATGCTAACTTTTGAAACCTTGGGTCCAGTACAGTGGTTTCGGAAAGTATAGTGTTGTACTCCATTCTGAGAAATGTTCTGTCCATGGATGAAAACAGATTGGTGGCGAGCTCCTTTACTTTATCCACTGTTACACTCCGTTGGTGGTGGGCTATTACCCGCTGCTGACCCTTGCAGAGAGGAAGGATTTTTGAGGCCGTGACATAGCTGAAAAAAGGGAAAACAGCAAATGTGAAAATTAAGGCTTTGTTTGTTATGTGATACATTGCTGTTTATACAATTAATAAATAATTTATCTGTTAATTATCTATTAATAGTATTTTGCTATTTACTGTAATCCTTAACTGTAAAGTAGTAAAATAAAAAATAAATTGTTCAATGTACCTTTCTGCACTTATCTTCACAGTTACCTCCTTACAGGGCTCCAGAATGGTGCAAACGTCTTTCAATGTTTCCGATTCCTCTTGACGTAGACTATCAACAGGAGGGTTGTCGATGGCCAGGGTGGATACGATGGCATTTTTTGACTCGAGGATGCGTTTCAACATATAAAATGTGTAGTTCCACCTTGTAGCACATTCCTGTTTGGGCCTTACCTCTGGCATCCCAATCAGGCATTGCGAGTACTTCAGCTTCTCGGTGGCAACCGTGCTTTTGTGGCTAAACTCTACAATTGCCTTCACCTTGTCCACAGCTGGTTTCACCACCCTCAGTGCATCTTTAATAATCAGGTTTATTGTGTGCGCAAGACATGGGTGGTGGGTTCACTGCAAAATTTTTATGGCTTTTGTTATGTTTGCTGCATTATCAGTAACACAGCACGCCACTTTGTCATCTACTTGCCACTCCTTTGCCACTCTAAGTAGCTCCTCTGCAAGGTTTTCCGCAGTATGTCTCTCGGCAAACTTAAAACACTCAAGAAGGCAGGATGTCATCTCAAAGTTAATGTTAAAGTTAAAGTTCTTAAACAATAAAGTGACAAGTGACGGACATGTATGAGCATGACAGTCTGGATGTCCAAGAGTCAGTTGTCGGGCCAACAGATGAAGTTTTTTTGACACTGTAGTTTGAAAAATCTAAATCCGTTATTTGTTTTTTTCCCGTTTAAACTGTTATTGCACAGTCAAAAACACCCAGTAATACTGAATAACTGCCAGATATAGAAAGTTTAAGTTATCTTGGAAAAAGGGGCAGAAGTAGTCACTCATTGCACATTTTTTGACAATTCTACAGTCTTAAAATCAAAACTAAATCCAGGCAGCCTGAATATAATTATAGTCATGAGGGGGTTAAGGCCTTGACAAAAGTTTTAAAACCTCCTTAAAGTCCTCCACAATGGAAAATGGCTGAAAGTCTCTGGCTATCATTTTAGCCAGCTCCTCATCAACACTGATCTGTTTCGCTGGGGTCATTTGTTTTTGGAATAAATGTGTTTATTTTGGTTTGAGTCTCAGAAGGGCAACTTAAGCTGGCCCTCTCTCCTCTAGCTGCACGGACGGGTGGGCGGCTCTTGGATGTCTGTGCAGGTTTGTTGTTGACACTGCTCTGACGGATATTTTCATATTACAAATTCTGCACTCAGCTTTGCATTCTCCAATATCATTGAAATGCAGCCAGATGCTGCTTCTTTTTCGGTTTTCGCTTTCAGTTTTTCCCGTCGCACTTGCATTAAAATCCGGTTCTATCATCTCTCTTTCGCTCACATAATGGTATGATCCTAGTCTGTCCTCTTATTGGATTGGCCTCATGGTGCCCATGAAAATAAATTCTGCATGGATTCTCCATGCAGGCTAATTCCCGATCAACACATGACTAGTTTAGAGCAATTTAAGTGGTTTTGTATGTGTATAGCAGGGCACAGTGGTCTTAAATAAAGGCAGCATATTCCCAAGAGCCAGCGGTGTCCCTGGTGTGGGGTTTTAATTCCGCTGGTAAAGGGTAAAGGGGTTAGTCCCGAAGGAGAAACTTCGTCCGAGGAGTAAATGAACAAGTAAATGAACAAAATCTGTTGCCTGACAACGTTCTGGCGTCCGACCATGAAAAGGCTAACAAGTGTTTAAGTATGTCACAAACAAGCACAGGCTGTTGCCCAGACTCTTAAGACCAAGGAGGGTCGACTACACAGCCTTACATTACGTGCCATTCCCCGTAGCTTGCCCAATATCTCGTCAACCTGGTTATATAGTTCAACACCTCTTTTACGAAGGTAAGTCCTAATAGATTCTCCCCACTCAGAGACTATAAGCCTGTCAGAATTGTTCCCCCCTAAGGGAATGTGATTCATAACTCTCACGGGTAACCCCCGATTACCCGAGAAAGATCAGTTGTGGTTCAATGAGTCAAGCTACCATCACTAGCTGAGATGTACTGAATGCATGACATGATGTTTTCACCTACTCGGGTCCTTATTTATTTCACCGTGAGAACAGTGGCAGCAATATGCTCAACATCATGGCTGGGAGGTAGAGACTGTCCCTCTTCTACATCAGCACACACACCATGATCCACTTTGGCATCAGGGTGTAGATTTAACATGTTTACTCCCAGAAATCCCTTCCACAGTGAATACATGAAGCCAACGTTAGCAGACCAGCTGAAGTTAGCCAAAACACAGAGCCAACAACGAGACTTGAAGTTCCTGAACAAAGACAACATATAATACAATGCACTGAAGGACGCTAACAAAGTTTTATTTTCATTTCGAAATGTCATACAATTGGTTTAACCTAAGCACAGAAGGGAGGACGGAGGTTATATTAATTTCAAGGCATAAGAAGTATCTCATCATTCAAGATTAGATATTGCTCATAGACCGGATAGAATGACAAATACACCATAAGATACAACATCCAGGGGAAATGCGTGGTAGTAACATAGTGTCATTACAATTTGAACCCCGGGACGGCGGGCACACAGCGCACAACTCGTCTGCCCAGAGAAAGAGAGAGTAAGTAACTATTAGAGTATCTCTTTGTTTGGGGATATAATGAGGGTTGTAGGGTTAGTAGCACATTAAATAGTGCTTCTAACCCTAACAAATGCCAATTTGCTCTGTGGGTGCTTTCCACTGCTCCTCAGGGATAAGCACATCAATTTCACAAGGTTGTACTATGTTTACCTCCATGAGATCAATAAAGGTTAACATTGCTACTCAATGAGAAAAAATATAATGCTTTAACCTTTTTTCCTTTTTTCGATGCCATTTTTAATGGAATAACTGAACCCTTTGATGATGGGATGTTACAGTCTTCATTTTAGATGAGGAAGACCTCAGCTTATAAGAAAGGTATCCGAATCAAAATAAAACAAGTAAATATATTTACTCATAAATTTCTGTGTTTTCTTAAGTTACACGGCAACACAGCTTTGATTTTGATTGTCATTGAAGGTCTGCTCGCTCTTTGATTCACCTTCAACGTTCTTCTTCCTTCATTGAAACCACTACATAATTTAAACGCCGGACATGGAGCTTCATGGCTACGTTAAAGCAATATTTTAATTAAGTCAAGTAATGTTTGTGTGGTCCAAACTATATGATGTTATTGTTTTCCACGCTGAAACTGGTCTGGATGAACAGCAGTACTAGGAATAATTGTAAACCAAATTAGATCTGAATTATACAGTAGGAGACACATAAATTGTAAAACATGCACACATTTAAGTCCAATTATGGAATGTCCTGGTGTGTTTGTTGTTATATTATTAACCTTAAGAGTGACAACAAGCTATAGTACAAAAAGCCCATGGTTACCGCTGCACAGAAGAGGAGGTCTTCCCAAGTGGGTCGCGCATTACAATTGTTAATGTATTGCTTCTATCAGGGAAAGTCTGGAGGAGAATCCTGAGAATAAACAGGAAATGAATTTCTCAGATATGGGAAAGAAAACCAAAAAGGTGAACAGTAAAATACCAAAGGAATGTGAGATGGGTTAGAGATTACACACTAAAAGAACTTAGAAAAACTACTTATTGCAGTGACCGTGAGTTCAACAGCGTGAGGTAAGCCTCAGCTTAATGTATGAAAAAGAATTTCCTATTTCCCTGAAAAACTAAAAACTTGAACCTGTTTTAACCCCTCTGGGTTCTAACTCAGATTTGCAGCACTACTGGTTCCTCCGTCTTCTCATTCCAATAGTCTGTCTTCAGCTCGTGAGGAGGACAGTCATCCAGTTCACTATGGCGGTTAACATTCCAGGAGTTATAGTGATGGTGTTTTTCTACC
>VRLP01010169.1:0-10460 GCA_009660295.1 Lophius piscatorius
TGTGTGTGTGTGTGTGTGTGTGTGTGTGTGTGTGTGTGTGTGTGTGTGTGTGTGTGTGTGTGTGTGTGTGTGTGTGTGTGTGTGTGTGTGTGTGTGTGTGAGTATATGTGTGTGTGTGTGTGTGTGTGTTCATAAATAAACCCGGATCACGTCGGTTTGCTGAAGTTCATCGCTGCCAGAGGAAAAATAGAAGCACCTGCCGTAATTTCAATATCCTTCATAATTTACCGTGAGCGGCCCGTTTGGAGCGACAGAATTCGTTCCGGCCTTGAAGCCGTGAAACTGCCTCAGATTATTATTCACAGGAAGTTCCTCTCTTCTTCTTTCCTCCTGCTGGAGAAGTGATAATCAGAACTTCAAGATCCATTCTGTGTGTTTGTGGCCCTGACAGAGAAACAATTGTCCCGCTGAGTCTCCTGTGTTTGGAAGGCAGACCTCTCGCCTACGCGGGTTTGAACTCTTCATACTTTCAATCTCGCGTCTCGCCGCCGCCGCCTGCAATCACACAGGTGCGCCGGTGGGAAAAAAAAACGCCAGCCGCTGGTGGAGACTGCAAATAGATAAAGATTACCGCCCGGCGAAGAAAACAAACAAAGAGGCAGAAAAGACGAGGAAATGTTACACAAGAATAACGCTGGGGCGGGGGGGCGTAATAAATCACAACAAAGAGGAGCGGCTGACCCCCACCCGGCCGCCGCCACAGGGGTCTGCTGCTAACAACAGAAATGCTGGCGAGGCGACTCCCAGCGGGAGGAGGCGTGGAGAGATTACCGCGTGATAACCTCCGATCGGGCCGTGGAGAGCTCATCCGCCCGCCGGGGTCACGGGACTCATTCTCTCCGGAACCACCGCTCGTCGACCCAATCTCAGGACGCGCCGCCTCGCTCGGGGGTAAAGTGGGGAAAAGAGGCGAGGCGAGGAAGGGTCATTTGCGGTCCATCAGGCCATCGCCCGATTCCCATCATCCGGTAGCGGCGCCGGGTCGCTGCTTCAGGAGCGCATTAGAATTTTAAAATCCGAGCCCGACACCTCAGAACAAACCATAATGTTTGTTTTTTCTTCATCTCCACGGCTCCTTTGGTCTCGGCCCACTTCAGTCTCAAGCGGGTCGTGTTGCAGAACCAGAACTCAGAACATACACTCTCTTATTTTCAGGAGGTCGTTTCTGTTGTTGTTGATATTTGGTTTCTTCTTTCCGTAAACCTCTTGATGATGATGATGATGATGATGATGATGATGATGATGATGATGTTCTGAGGGAATCCTGCGTAGAACCGGACCCAGATCCGAGTCCATAAGCCTCTCCTCTTTGATAAGCGAGGGGTTAGTTAGCCGGACGGATCATCTTCTGGAGCTTCCTTTACATCGCTAGGGTTAAAGGTCAGGGAACCCTAACCTTTCAATTTCCCTTTAAGTTAACAGGAAATACCAAATTTGAGCTTTTGAGATATTTTCAGCATTTGTTGGTTGCAGAACCAGAGAAATGTTACTTGTTCAGTTATCGTATTTTTTTTATAGTTCAAGAACTATAAAAACAGGATTTGCAGTAAAAAAAAAAACCTTGAGTTTCTTTTAAACTCAAACCAAAGCCAAAGGTCACGACGACCGAGGCTTGAGGCCGTGACCCAAACCCAACCAGAAGTTGGCAATTTTCCCTTTTCAACTTTCCACATTTATTTTTTCTGTGCGAATAACAAATAACAAACTTTTATACAAAAAAAAAAAGAAAATCGTGAGATTTGGTGAAAATCAGCTGAAAACACCGAGGAGGAAAACTTAATAAAGGTTTTTACGGTGTTAAGAATCTCGCCATTAAACCTCATGACGTCACTTTCCGTCATCCAGTTTGTCCCAAACGCCGATAAGAGTCCCGCCCCTCGGCGTTCATACGACAATAATCATTTACAGAAGCGGCGCCACCTGCTGCCAACAGGAAGTAAGCCTCAGGTGGAAAATGTCATTCTGAAATGATAAGATTTAAGATTATTTCCTTTTCCTTGTTTAGATTCTTACCATCGAGAACCCAACGCCAACTGGTGCTCAACCCGGTGGGTCGCGAGGGTCCGATCCGAAATCCACTCTACGAGATTTAGAATTAACAAAGGAGAACTAAACCGAACAAAATGTTTTTATTTACTGAAATAAAGTAATTCTACGACAGTTAGACGCAGAATAACCGCTTTAGTGCGGCTCGGGATGCCCAGGCATTCATGGAGGTCCGGGGATTAGGGGGGTTTAACCCTTTAATGTCCTAAAACTATAGAAAATTATTATTTTATTGGCTTATTTAATGTCTTAGAAACTCTAAATTCACCGTAGAATGACGACTCATCCGTTCAAGGATGTTTTTAGATAGAAAGAAGAAGAAAAACAAGTTTATGAAATAATGTCATGATGAAATTTTGTCTTTATGGAAAATAGTCCATTTTAATTAGAATTCTCTCTTTTCATTCACCTTCATTAAAATTGAAATCTCTTGACTATTTTGGTGAAGTATGTTTTTAAAAACTTCTTCATCTTTAGAAGGTCCTCACATCCTTTTATGTGCCCAAAAAAACCCAATCCTCCTCATGGGAGAGGAAGACCTCAATAGGATAATGAAGGGGCCCCTTTGACCCGTGGTGTCCCCCATGGCTCAACCCTTGGACCTTTGATGTTTAGAACATACCTGCGGACTTTCTCACTGAGAAATAGTCACTATTATTTTAACATAATAACGGAAAATTGTGAAATGTCTTTTTGGCGGTAACTCTATTCCCCCTCTCTCTCTCCTCTGCCTGTCTCTGTTAGCCTCTCTCACTTTCTCCACCTTCTCTCTCTCCCTTCACGGCGTCGGCGTCGACTGATGGAGGAGGTGTCGTGCTCCTTGACAGATTCTCAGTTTTTCAGGTAGCTTCTGTTTCCGCGGCGGCCGGTATGACAGACGTTCTTCACGGTTTGGGGGCTTCATCTCTCTTACTGCCTTTGTCGTGAGTTGATGTCTTGAGTACAATTTTGTTCGGCGCTTTGAAAACTTCTAAACCTCGTTCAAATACTGATGAAGCGCTCAGACACAAAAAAAAACCCAAGCGGAATGGGTCCAGTCGGAGATCAGTTTGACGGATTCTGTGACAGTCTGGCAAAGCTAGCAGGAAATAGAAATCTAAATTTAATGGTTGAAAGAGAAGGAGGTAAAGATGAAAGGGTAGGAAAAAGGACGTTATGATAAACAGCAGAGATGTAAGTAAACTTTCACTGGAGCTGACGACGACTTCATGTAGAGAAGAGAGTTTTAACGCTGGAGTAAACGCAGAATAAAAATATAACTGTCCCCTGGACACATATCAATAAAGTTTGATTTGAATTGACTTGATTATAGATATAGATTTAACCCCATGAGTGCTTTCACACGCAGAGCTGGAAAATCGTTACGAGGTTGTGGTCAAACCAGCATAAAGCTATAGTGTATAATAGAATCATACATATCGCATTTTTATTAGCATTAGCATTATTAGCGTAAACACGTCCTCTTTCGTCAGCGTGGCTTGTATGCTAAAGTTTTGGTGCTTTGGTTTTTTTCCATCCATCCGATTTCTTCCTCATGTGGCGGCAGCAGGCCTAGAAGGGTATTTCAAATGTCCCTCTCTCCAGCAACACTCTCCAGCTCTGGATCTCTGTAGCTGGAACCACCGGTTCTGCTCCTTTTGATCGTAATATATTTTACTACAGTTTCTATCTCGCGGCTCTTAAAACGACGTTCCTAGGCAACTTGTTCAGAACCTGCGGATACAAAAGGTAGAGACAGGAACTTCTCTGCAGACCTGATCTCCTTTAACGACACTCATCGTGGCCCTGATCTACGAAGGATGCTCCTTCTTGGACCCGTTCGTCCAAAGTCGGCCATTGTTGCCCAGTGATCGCCTGTCACAGCCTCACCAGAGGTTGATTGACAGAAGATCCCCCCAAAAACCCCAGACCAGCATGTTTCAGCCCCTCCACTGAGAGCTGATGCTGCAGAAAATCAGAGATTCAGATGCTGTCAGAAGGAGATGATGTCTAGAGACGGATCAGATGTTATTTTCTGCATGTAATCATCCGGAAAAGGAGCGACTGTTTGGAGATGATAGCTTGTTGGAACTGTACCTTATGTTTCCTGTTACAAAGCACTTATTCTACTTTTATACTTTAAAAAACACATTATAATATATAACATATGTTATATAATAATGCGAAAAAAAGACTCACACAACACCCCCCCAAAAAAAGAAAAAAAGACGACATTTAGTTGAAAGTTTCCACATATTTAAGACGTGGCCACAAATATGCCTGAACGTCCACTTATAAACCTTCCTGTGTAACAAATGTGAATTTAGAAGGGTGTAATTTCCCCTAATGTTCCCGCCTCACACGGCCAAACGAGGATTCTTACAATCACAATTATCACTTTAATTACGTGCGATAGCCATCGGGCCCCCCGGCTTTATCGGCAGCATCTGCATTTAGAGGGGTGTCGGAGGCTCGGCTTAATGAATTTCACGTCGGTGGCTGGAGCCAATTATTAGCAGCGACACCCTAACATCCAGTAATCCCTTTGAACAGCGCTTTGAGACGGCGCTCTAGCATCGGGTGGGAAACACAGAACGCGTCTGATGAATACTGTATGAGCGGACCACCGTATGTAAGCTTCCGTTAAAGGGAACGCCGGGACCCTCTCCTTCTGCTGAATGAAGGATCTCCGTATGCCGATGATTGATTCTCGCCCACGGGGCTTTTCCAGTCAAACAACTCGCACAAGTCCGACCCAGAAGAAGAAGAAGAATGACGACGAGTCAAAGACGAGGCTTGTATCGCAGCATCGGCAGTTTTCCAAACACGCAGAAGTGAAGAGAAAATAAAGTTGTTTAATGCTAAACCTTCGCCCACAGCCGCGTTGGATTAGCTAGCAGCAGGTTAGCGGTCCTTCCGATGAAAATGGACCGGATTCCTCATAGTCCCGAAAAGTCGGGGATATTATGGAATCGTCATTGTGTCAACCGCAGATCCATCGTGTTAACGCGATAACAGAAAAACTATATTGTGGATCATCTTTATGTTTTATACCCTCATCGACCTGATGGTGAGGAAGAACTGGGTTGATTTCTGGAAAGGGGGGGGTTGTAAAACTTCTGGAAATAGGGCAAACTTTATCTCGGGCCATAATTTCCCAACCGTTGGACCCATTTAGCCAAAATCAACCCGAGGAGAATTATCCTACATATTATGGGTTTTATTTGAATTGTTCATATTTTACTCACTAAGGGGAGATTTTACAAAACACTGATTCGGGGGGTGGGGGACGACCACAGCGTAAGAACTGGTTCATTCACCAGCGCTCTTCATCACATGGACTTCATACAGCAGAACTTCATTCCGAATGTAAATCAGGGATTAAAGCGGAGCGGGCCGGAGTTCTGGGTGTTCTGTCCTTGCGAGGGGGACGCATTCAATTTGGCTCCAAGTTTAATTACAGCCGAATGAAAGCGAGCGAAGAGAGAGAGAGAGAGAGAGCGAGAGAGAGAGAGCTGATGTCACGTACCAATAACTTCTATTCCCCCTCCCTGCTCTCGGGTCTCTGCAGAACGACACTGAGTTCTGGATCTGCCTCGACGGCGGCTGGAACAATTTCTCTCTTTTTACAGGGTCGATAACTTGACCTCGGTCGTCGCCATGGTTACCAGCAGGATTCAACGAGAGCCAGAACCGTCAGGTATGGCATTATGGCGCCTTTTATTAATATACAATCTGATCCAGATCCAGGATCTTGATTCCGTCACCGTTGAGGTGATGTTTAGACTTTGAAATGTTGATTCTATATTTCTTACCGAAAATATGTGCCTCCTGAACGATCCTGGTAAAAATCTGACCTGGTTGGAAATCCAAAAAGTAAGTGGCCTAGGGTGGGGCCGTGAAAGGACATCAAAGCGGCCATGAAGGAAGAAGTGATGACTCTGGTTCTGAGAGTTCTATTCAATAATTTTTATTTTTTTCAGACATATTAAAGCATTTAAGGAATTACTAAAGAGAATTATGTAACTTAATACGACCCAAAAAGTTCAATATTGGTTTCTAGAAAAAGGTTCTTTAATTCAAACTGACTCATTTTCCATGAAATAAAAAATGTCATCATGCCGTAATTCAAATTGAAATATAAAATAATTTATCATTTTATGGTCAATTAAGAGTGTCTAAGATATTCAATGAAATAAAATGTGTGTTGAAATAACAATAATTTTTTTTTTTATCTCGTTGATGAAATTATAGCGTTATGGAAAAAACGGATGGATGGATTTAGGTGGGATTTAACCCAGAAGAAGGTTTAGACACGTCGTAGAGATGCTGACATTTTGGGGACACGACCTCATGACCACGTCAGAAAACACATTTGAAGGTTTCTCGCAATAACTATATAAATTAATGGCCAAATTTGCATGAAATATCACTGAGATAATGTTTTTCTGTAAGAGTTGTATTCCTCCATCCATAAAATACTTTTCACTGCATAAATTTATAAAACATTTAGACAGTTTCACCTTTTTGCCTGGCGCTTCGCTCGTCCCAAATGCTGGCATAACGATTCTTTCTCAGACACCATCTTGTCTGGGGTCACTTTTTCTGAGTCGGGTTGGACTTTTAGCTCCCTAAGGCAAAGTCTCAGACGATAGAAGCGTCTGATTCACAGTTGTTGTGTTTTTTATTTAATGGGATGCTACTAAATTAGCAGAAATAAACAGCTCAAGCTAAGAGAATTTGTTCGAGAGGCTTGTTTTGGTGGGAGAGGCTCCAGTTCAGATGTTGGGGAGATGGGATTCAAACACATAACCCAATTTATCCCAGACAGGACCGGTCCAAAAGTGTGTGAAAGTGTGTCGTGTGCAGAGGAGGGATCCAATTCTGGTGCCAGCTGCCACCTCCTGTGTTTAGCCGTAGGCAGGAAGTGCCATAATGGCTGACATGTTTAGAGAAATGTACCGGCGGGGAAGAATTTCTGGCAGGAAAAAACTGAAATACTGATGGACACAGAATAATGGACATAAGGCCAGAGATGATTTAATACTTCTATCCAGCTGAGATTTTCCTGTGCCGGGCGAGAAAACATTTTGACAGATAGTTTTGAGTCAGTAGGTATCATGTTATAACTATGTTATAACATGTAGTATGTTTATTATAATGACACGTCACTATATTATCTCCTGTAATAGTATATAAACGTCTTTAATGAGTGACATTCACACTTTATTTCACAACTAAAGGTAATAAGGAGTCAAGAGTTATTGTGTTATAACTATGTTATAAGAGGTAGTATGTGTATTATAATGACACGTTACTATATTATCTCCTGTAATAGTATATAAACATCTTTAATGAGTGACATTCACACTTTATTTCACAACTAAAGGTAATAAGGAGTCGAGAGTTATTGTGTTATTACCATGTTATAACAGGTAGTATGTATATTATAATACTGTGTTACTATATTATCTCCTGTAATAGTATATAAACATCTTTAATGAATTTCTTAAACACTTCAATTCACATTTACAGGTAGTTTGGAGTCAGTAGGTATCATGTTATAACTATGTTATAACAGGTAGTATGTGTATTATAATGACACGTTACTATATTATCTCCTGTAATACTACATAAACGTCTTTAATGAGTGACATTCACACTTTATTTCACAACCAAAGGTAATTAGGAGTCACGAGTTATTGTGTTATTACTATGTAATAACAGGTAGTATGTATATTATAATACTGTGTTACTATATTATCTCCTGTAATAGTATATTTTATCGAGCGACACACTTTCCTGATGTTGTGGTGAAGCAGGAATCAGGGGAACACCAGCGACCCGTGGATTAACATAACAAAGCTGCCTGTTCAAACACCCACAGGGATCCACTTTAATGCTTCGTGCTGCTGAACGGACAATAAACCACCGGGTTTGTATTTTTCTAGTGTTTGGCGGATCTTATCGCTGCGAGAACATCTACGCTATGATTCACCCGGCATGTGCGCCTTTGAGTCGCCGCTCTTTGTGTTTCTACGTTTGCTCCGGTAGAGATAGTCGAGCAACGCCCGGCGCCATTATCTGCATTCCCAGTCGCTGCGTTTTAATGGGGCCATTTACTCCAGAGTCCGTCATATTTTCTGTACTTTAGATAAAAGATAATGGCTTACTTTTTTTTATTAATTTTATAAAATAACCCAAAAAAAAGGTTCTCTTGTTAATATCTGTTATTGTGGTTGTCGTGGTTCTGATGACACCGTCGGTAGATGAGGGGTTATTATAGGGGCATAATAATAAGGTGCATTATAAGCAGAGAGAGGGATTGTAAAGACAACCGTTAAGAAGATCATAAACAAACCGTCTCCTTCCTCATAGGAGGAAGTCAAATCGAATGTTGAAAATTTAAATTTAAGAATATGGAGGGAAAAAAAAAAGCGTGACTTCGTTTATCCCCGAAGGGGAAATTCAGTTTTAATAGGCAACAAAAGTCATTTACGCAGCTTCAAGCCCAATGATCCAGTTGAGCTCAAACGACACATCCTGTTCTGAAAGTTTGTTTCCCACACATCGAGGATCGGGGTCCGCGACAGCTCAGCGGTCCTCAGCCTCACGGGAAGTCAGTTTTATTAACACGGCGCCAAACCCAACAAGATTTATCCCCAGGCACTTTCCAAACGCAGCCGGTCTAGACCGTACGCTTTATTCTACAGAGACCCAGACCGACCCGCATGAGGCAGCAAGGTTTCTATCTCTTAAGAGATAGAAACCTTGAACAGATGTCGGATCAGTGTGGAGCGGCCCGCTGACCCAACCGGGTCTCAAAGAACACACCGGTCCAAAACAGTAAAAACCAGCAAAGATGAGAAAATATCGAGATGCATCAGTGACTATTTATCCTACACCTAACCCTAACCCTACACCGAGCTGTAAGCCATAACATTATAACCACTTTGACATGGTCCAAATTGTAATGGCAGCCAAACTGGGTTTGAGCTTCTCAAGACTTGCAGGTTCTCCAGGACGAGCTGGAGAGTGTCGCCGTGGAAAATGTTAGAAAATGTGCAGAGTTCCAGAGGGGGGCGGAGACGCCGACGGCGCTGCCTCCAGACGTTTGCTGTGTTTGGTGCGTGGGGGTGGAGGACAGAAGACTAAAACTGTTTGATCTCTGGTCTGTTTCATTAAAAACGCTGTTAGAGAAAAACTCTGGTTCCCTTCAGTTCTGTGAAAAACACGTTTCTACCTGCTTGGGCGGATAACAGAGCGGAGAAGGTCTCCATGAACACCTTCTACGTTGGAGGACTTTCGTCACGTTGCCGAAATGAATTAAGCCGACTTGTTATTCCGTTCATGCGCCTTTAAAAGCTCCTAGCATGATTAAGTGGCTCGGCGCCGCCACCTGTTTTAGCGCCAAGGGGGTCGGGAGTCAGAGTCAGGCGCCTGGAGGATCACTCGAGTCAGTTAATCGAGAGTTTATTGCCCTTAATGTTCAATACTTGGGTTTGATTAGCTGCCGAGATCTTCCCGTATTAAAAAGCCCTGGTCCTCATTGGTGGAAACGCGGCGGCGCTCATCCAAAGGTTGGTCGGTTCCTGAAGCGGCGGTTTTAATGGTCCCCCATAAACCAGCTGGGTTGTTTTAACCCGGGCCTCCTTAGTGTTCTCAGCGCCACAGATCTTCTTTAATATTTAATTTCACTACACGGCAGAGCATCCTTCTCCTCCACTCTGTCAGCAGAACTGCTCCCAGCAGGCCGCGCCCACAGCGCCAGGATGAAGCGACTTTCTCAAGGCCTTTATGGCTGCTGAGAGGCCCCGCAACGTGAAGGTGAACCGTCAGGAGTTCAAGTGGCTTCCTGTAGAAACACGTACGCTGAGATCGTCAGCCGGCGCCTATGGAACAACCACAGAGGAGAGATGATGTCAACAACAACAACAACAACAACAACAGTCTGCTCACGGACAGAGGATGAAGTCTTCAACGTCGTCCGGAGAAAAACGACCTTCACACTGACTAAAATCATCCATTTAGTCGTCGGTGGACCTGATGACTCAGCAGAAAATATGTACACTGCAAACACAGCCAATCAATCAAATTCTCTTGAAATCAGCAAAAAACAGTAATAAATAAATTAACAAATCTGCCAACGGGATGAAAAACGTTTCGCTTGATAAGAATTTTTGCTGCTGACGGCCGGCCAAGTTTTGCTAGATGAGACCAAAGTCGAGCTTTTTATCATCAAACAGCTAAGATGGGTGTGGCCTAACAAGAAAGTGAGTCATAGAGAAAAGCCCCTCATACCCACTGTGAAGTCTGGTGGTGGATCTCTGAAGCTGTTTTTCTTCCAAAGGTTCTGGACATCTTCTTAAAGACATGGTTCCATGGACTCCATCAAACACCAGCAGATACTGGATGAAGACCTAAAAGCCTGTCAG
>VRLP01010170.1:0-10458 GCA_009660295.1 Lophius piscatorius
GGTTATAGATTCTGCTAAAAAGGAAAGTTTTAAGTCCTTTTTTAAATGTGTCAGTCGTCTGTGGAGCCCTCAGATGGTCAGGGAGGGCATTCCACAGACGAGGATGAACCTCCCCCCCTTCTAGGGGGGTCTTGGGACAAGCTCCAGGTAAATTGTCCAAAATGTAAATTGAACTTTGATCATAAATTCCAACGTATATAACCACCAGCTGGTCATTTTGGTGCTGCTGTTCTTCAGACGTGAAGACTAGTCCCTGCAGTCCGATCCCACGGTAGTAATACTGTAAAAAATGTTATGCTGGTTCCCTCAGACTCGCCTTAAAAACCATGCTTCATTGGAAACAAAAAATAAAATATGAAGAAACATCAAAATCACCTCTACTTTCACCTCCTTACGTTGTATGTGACAAGCATCTCTAGTCGTGCATTCAGAACATTCAGTACATTCCACACACTGATATATTCCTATCTTCCTTCCTGTTTACTCACCTGAGCAGTTGGGAATCCTGTGTTGTGTAGCATGGAGGATGTGGGGCTTCTAGTGTGGGGGTGGGAGTTTCCATATCTGCGTCCTGCCTGGCCTAAGCTGGTGGGGATTTGGGAGGGTGAGGACCCGCCATGGATTGGTCTTGTTGGTTGTGGAGGAACTGGTGGGCCTGGAGGGCCGGGAGGTCCTGGGAGCCTAACATTTTGGTACCAGGACCAATGGTTTGGAGGGGGCTGTCTGTGGGGATGCTGGGAGAGCTTATCCACCTTCGACAGGGGCATAGATAAATGCAAAGGATTTAGTATGAAACAGTTAGTTAAACATTATGAACACTTTGACAAGAACAAATACACCGGACACTAATCGTTCTCCAAACAAAGTACAAAACCTATAGATGCTGATAAAAAAAATCCTACCTGCATCTGAAGCTGAGCCAGAGTGCTCTGTCGCTGCTGGGCTGCCGAAATTGAGAGACCTCCACTGGGGACCTCTATTCTGGGACCTGCCTGTTGGTTGGTGTTTACCGGCCGTCCTGGACCCCTTTCGACGACCAGAGAACCTGGAGGATATGAGAAAATGAACCATCACTAAACTGTACTTAATGTCCAAACACATTAGAGACTAAAGGAAGTTTGAACAAATCAATACACATGTTAAGGAGATTCAAGCAAACCCACTATCCCCACACTTAAAGACTGTCACTGCAGACTTCAACCACTGTTTATATGCACAATTGTAAATATGACGAAACTCAACATTTATTTTCACACTTGTACCTGCAAAGGTTTCACTTTTTAAACGGGAATCTCCTCTTTCTGGTGCTGCTCTTTAGTTAATTGTGTTACTTGAACTATTTAGGAGAGATACAAAATTTCATTGTGGCCGAGTAGTGTGACATTAAAGATAGAGGCTACCCCATGATGAACTCTTCTCCAGATTAAAGCTAAAACTATTTTGAAATGGTTGTAACAGACCATTTCTGAAGTACTCAAACATGAACAGTACTCAAATATATGAAGTCAGGGATAGTCGTGACGCAGCACTACTATCCCTTATGTGCTGGGCCACGTCAGGGATAGTCCAAGTCGCGTTCGGAGCCGGAGATCATGCACATTTATTTGTACATTTTGTGATGTGTTGGCTGTTGTGCTGTGACCCATAGTGCGACAATATATTTTTGTTGGCCATAGAATGTAATTTCTGTCAGCAAAAAGAGCCAATGAGACGACTACTTCATTTAAGTCACAGGTTTGTGAAACTATTCCTGGAATAAGATGTTTGTTTGGAGTCATTCATCCAGGTCATGGTAATCTAAAAAAGTTGAATCAAAGAAAACTGGGCATGACAAGGCTTCCTCAGTTCTACGTGAATGGTCGGGGAGTCATGATCTGGCTGTCTGGTGTGTAACCCAATGAGTCATTAGGTCACAAGTGTACAGCGGACCACCCGGTGCTAATGTGGGGTCAATGGGGTCACACGAGTCTTGATTACCTAATGGATCATTATGTAAATAATTAGCATAAAGTCTGAATGATGGTGAACATGTCTGTCGATAGATGTTAAGACTGCATTGTATGTGACCAATAGGTGGACACATTGAGCCCCACCCATTTTTAGAGATGGCCGTTCCAAATGAACATGCATGGCTCCTTCAATCCTCTCTCAAACCATCTGTTCTCTGTCTAGAACACACATTCACATGAGGTGAAACATCTTCAACTGTACAAAAAGATGAAGTTGATTCAGGAAAAATAGTTCTGCTTCAAGTAACTTCAGCTTTTCTTAGCTTAACAAAAGAAAAGTGTCAGTAAAACACAAAGAAAGAATGACTTAGAAGTAATCAGATACTTGATAGATACCATGTTTACTAGATGTAAGACCATACTGAAAAAACATTAAATAAATAAAAGCGAATATATTTATTTCACTACTGGATTTTCCCCGCTCATTCTTCAATCTTAGAGACTGATATAGTCGTATCATTTAAAATGCCCACTTTTGCATTTGCGAGCATCAGTGGCAATAATGTAAGCACAATATAATCAAGTAGATTGCAGTTATTTCTGCAGAGCAGGTTTATGGATGTGTAAGACACACTAACCCTTCTACACAACAGTATGAAACATGTTATTCTACCACAAGTAGGATGATGTGTCAATATGCGCTGTTTCTTGACATTTACGGTCAGATTTAGGTGATGCCGGTCTTACCAAGGTCTACGTTAGTGGCCCAGAACCCAGAGCGACACTGAAAGCGAACAGAACTCTGGGGGACGATTGAGGGACTGCAGCTCGCTCTCATCAGGTAATGGATTTGAAAAAGGATCTAGAAGACAAAAACAGAACAGAATCTCAAAGGAGTCAGAGAGGCCACTGAAATACAGTAAGATTTTATCAAAATATTATTGTTGAAACCATCAGCCATAACATTACAACCAGGCCCCCTTTTGCCACAGTGACACCTCTGTAATGTAATTGTGTGTTCTGGCACCTTTCTGTCGGAACCAGCATTTACTTTTCAGTATTTTTCGCTACACTAGCTCTTCTGTGGGATTGTGGGATTGAATGACATGGGCTAGCCTTCACTCAGCAAGTACATCAATGAATCGTGGACACAGATGATCGTTTTACCAGTTCACCAGTAATAGCTAGGTACTAACCAGTGCAGACCAGGAACAGTCAACAAGAACTGCAGTTTTGAAGATGCTCTGACCAAGCTATCTCATAATTTGGCCATTGTCTTCTTTACAGTAGATCCTTAAAATGATCTATTTTCCTGCTTTCAACCATGTAGACACAATGTTGAATTGTTGCAAAAAAAATCCCATCCACATACAGGCACCATTGTAACGGGATTAAGAATATTATTCTGACTTCATCCATCAGTGGTTATAATGTTATGATTGATCAGTGTAAATTGTCAAAATTGTACTATGCTTACAATGGAAAACAGTCCATTTAACAGTACATTTGACATTTCAACCATAAAATAATAATTATCACTGTCAAACCCTCACCAGTCTCTTGCAGTAAAGGAGGGCTGTTCCGCTATGGCTTGCGGTCGCCCATTTGGTAAAGCTGATGACATGGTCCAGGTGTTTGCTTAAGGAGTTGACATCCTCTTGCTGCTTTTTCAAACTCATCTCATGGTCCTTGGTCAGGCTCTAGGTGTAAACATGTGCATCAAATGACAATCACTTTAAATGTCATATTTGGCTTTGAAAAGTATTTTAACTGTGCCTGTGATTAAACGTACCTCAAGCTGGTTAGCTAGAATTTTTCCCTTCCTGTTGATCTCCATAATCAAGCTACATATGGATTTCTTTATCTCGTTCGTTACAAACCTCCGGTTTTCTTCAACTTGCTGGAGTCTGAGAATGGACATTGAAAAAATGAATCTTTTTAATATAATGTTTCCAACAAATCAAACACCACTTTTATACACAGATGATTCTAATTGGAGCTGCACTCTTAACTAAAATTAGGAAAATACGCCAAAATAACTTATCTAATTATAAAGTTATAATGCACAGAAATATGCCGACATCAGAAAAACAGACACTTCCATTAAGTCCAAAAAGAAGAGTGTAGCTTTACCCTGTATTGATACAATTGGACACCTCCGCGATGGCCTTTCTTTTCTCTTGCAACTGCTGCGTCATGTTCTCAAGATACTGCCTGTGGTTCCTGTATGCGTCCTCCAAAAACTGGTAGCTGGATGCAAAAAATATGCGCATTTAATTTTCTGGAAAATGTTCTGTTTTTGAGCCAATTGTAGTAAGTCTATCACATAAATTAATCATTCGGTGCACTTGTGTGCCGTGAGACTCAAACTGTACACCTATTGACAAATTTAAGCACAATAAATGGAAAATGGAAATTTTAATGTAAGGAAAAAACCTACTTGTGATCCTTGTGCTTAAGCAGTTGACAGTCTCGACAGGTGAGTCGGTCGCACGTCTCACAAAACAGCTTCAGTTGCTCCTGCTTGTGGATGTCACAAAACACAGGCTTCTGTGTGGAAATACCTACTGCTTCTGAGAAATACATAATTGGAAAAACATGAAAGATAAAGTTAGTGGTAGTTCAACTTCATAGTGAGCTCAACCTTTTAATATATCTTGTCTGTAATAATTAACCCTGTCTTAGATAGACCGGCTAGTCAGGTCATTCCAAATAGACTTCACTGATTTTAGCCCTGCCTGAATTGAAAAACATAAACGCTTGTTTGGTCTGAGACTCACACAATACATATTCTGCCAATTTAAAACAATACACAATTGTATGCTATCTTATAAGGCTGTGAATCATTTCTCGGTTAGTAAGTACAGTCTAGACCATTATAGAACTGTTTTTTATTAATTTATATAAATCAGTATTCAGTATGTACTCCAGTACATTCAGTATGTACAATACGTAATCACAAAGTGACAGCATATGACACTGGAGTTATTCCTTTCGAGTTGATCTAATTAGAGATAAATTGCTGTTTGCCCATCAAGTATGGCACACTACCTGGAGACATCTCCTCCTTCTGGCGGATGGTGTGATCCCTGGTGAATTTGACCCGCTGATGAGCTTCAATACATGTCACACACAGAAACTCCACACACTCCACGCAGTACCCTGTTGCCTCTGTGTTGTCGTCACAGCTCATACAAACCTACCGAGGAACAAGGATAAAAAATAAATGAAAGGTATAAAGAGCGGTGTCAGTGACGAGAAAGTGTCCTGAGGTGGGCAACTTAGAGAAGTGGAAAACTAACCTGGCTGGTTTTCTCCACTGTGCTGCTTGGTAACTCGGCAGAGTCCTTGACGAAAAAATTATCCAACACATCGATCTCCCAGCATTCCTGTCTGCATACCGGGCATCGAATGGCGCCAGCTGGAGTGAGAAACCAGAATCCACAATTAGATCCAGATCTACATATTATGGATTTAGAGATTTGATACTAGTTTTTTAATTTAAGTTTCATTTTATGCTCTAAACAGCTGCATTTCAACTAAGTGACACTTTGTGACAGAAAAAGTAATCGCCATATCAATATTGTCATGTGATGTCAATAATAACATCTTCGGTCAAACGTAAACAGAGCAGCCATAACATGGAAACCATTGAATCTTTTCTTTCTTTTTCAGCATGAACTATCTCAGCAATTTGTGTAGCACCATTTGTTCTGTGGGATTAGAAAACACGGGCTAGCTTTCGCTCCAATTGATCTGCAGTTCTTGAGAATTTCTGACTCCTAGATCCAACACACCAACTTTAAGGATAAAAGGTTCACTTGCTGCCTAATATATATCACCGACTGATAATTTCAGTCACTGTGACAATGAGTGTTAGTCTACCTTTTTGATGTTATAGCTCACCTTTATATACTGTCTTATAAGGGTTGCATCTAATGGAACATGCTTTTGGTTTAATTTTTCATTTTGGTATAATCACAATCTACCACAGTTAAATCAATCACACTTACACCAAACCTCATGTCAACATTAATTTCTATGAATATGAATTGACACTATTGTCCTCACATGGTTTGTTGTTGTCGATTGGACCTTGAGAGTCACGCCTCTGGTCAGGACCCTTGTAGAGAGTAGGGAGACACTTCTTGCAGAATGAGTGAAGACACGGCAGGAGTTTCGGCTCTCTGTTGTGGAAGCTCAACTTGCAGATGGGACAGGTATCCATGAGGCCAAACGTGCCTTGCTGTTTGAGCCTCTCTTCCTCAGCTGGCAAACTTTCCGCCTCGTTTTCAACGATGATGACAATGTCATCATTGTCAACATTTTCGCCACTTTCATTCATTTTCAGCCCGTGCTTAGCAATCAATCAGCGTTGGAATTGATCGTTAAGTATAACCTTAGCTTATCTTTTTCTGAATAGCAAGACAGATAATGAATATATGGACTAGTTAAGACATAGTTCTTCTTGAAACGTTCATTTCCCGATCACGGCTTTCCGCTGGAAGCTAGTTAGCAAACTAGCTTACTTTAACTGCCCGAACACTAAAGACAATAAAGACATTCATTACCCGACTTTGAGCGGTTCTTATTTGAAAGATAAGGTAAAACAAAACTAATTGACATGTACATTAATATTATAATATGTATATTACTTTACTTGTGAAGCTAATATGTTCGTGAGAATGGCGAACATCTGTGTCTTCCCAAAACACATAATACATAATACCCAGAAGGCAATGCGGTATTCTTTTAAAGCTACAGTGTCCGGTTGAGACCAAAATACATGTGATAATGCGAAAAGTGATTTTCACCATTTGTCAACATCCTGTGGTGGAGATTGAGCTCCTGTGGTATAAACACGAGCTCTTGAAAAGAAAATATAAAAGTGTTTACGCGCGAATGCGTACGGAAAACGTTTTAAACACATATTTATTTGGTAGACTGTATATGGAGGATGCCCTCAGTTTCTAAGACTCCTCCCAGGTACTGAGCCTCAGTACCTGGGAGGAGTGTGGGAGGTGGTTAAAGTTTAACTGGAGAAACCTTTTGAAAATGAACACCAGTGTTGAATAGCCTTTTAAGTTTGAGGTTTGTGGAAAGAAAAAAAAAAGCAAGGCAGTCAAAGTTTGGCACTGAGCATGGACCCGACAGATGAGAGGCACTCCATACCTTTGAGTGATGGAAACAACATACCCTTGATAGGACTGGGAACTTATGGGGATCCCCGCACGGTAAGACACATTATTTATTCAGGTTGCTTATAAGACATTACCTAACAATTGACATGTGCAGCACAATACCTCATTAAAGATGTATAACCTTCAGTCTGCGCTGCCCATCCTAAGACATAATATTAATTCCTGGGCTTTTTCATAGACTCCAAAAGAAACGGCCTATGAATCAGTGAAAGGGGCAATTGAGACAGGATACAGACACATTGATGGGGCTTTGGTCTATTTCAACGAACATGAGGTGGGACAAGCTATAAGAGAGAAAATTGCAGACGGAACAGTGAAAAGAGAGGACATCTTCTACTGTGGAAAGGTTTCAAATTTTGCTTTGACCTTCATGCAGACATAAAAATGATTTCCAAAGTTGTGCAATGACTAACACCTGTTATTGTTCCCCGGTCGTGCAGTTGTGGAACACATTTCATCCCCCAGAATTGGTCAAACCAGCTCTGGAGAAAACCTTGAAGACGTTACAGCTGGATTATGTTGATCTCTACATTGTGGAAATGCCCTGCGCCTTCAAAGTATATATTCAAATCAGTACAATTTATTATAAATTTTTTAACGCAAATGATTCATTACTTATGCAAATAGTTAATTACTTATGCAAATGATTCATAACTAAAACGAATATTTCAACTCACTGATTTTTCTGAAGCCAGGAGAAACGTTTTACCCCCAAGATGAGAATGGAAAGCACATTTATCATGACACAGATCTCTGTGCTACATGGGAGGTGAGGCTTGTTGACATGCAGCCCACATTCCATTCATAAAGTTCCGTCTTTTATCGAATTTTAGGAGAACATTTGCTAAAAGTAAATAAAGCTTTTGCTTATTCTCTCCACTTACGTCAACAAAACCCTAACTTTATGACCAAATAACTCTTAGATTTCTAAGCAGAAATGGATACATAGTAGTGGCTATTAATCATATACCTGTGCTAAAGGTCAGTAAATGAAGCCTTGGTAGTAAACTGCATTGTGCTCCTATAAGTCATTTATGTTCAAAGTTCAAAGTCTTCCATGTGGCTTCCTGTCATTCTTGCTTCTGAACAAATGGGGCAGGCTATGGAGGCCTGCAAAGATGCCGGATTAGTGAAATCTCTCGGGGTATCCAACTTCAACAAACGACAACTAGAGTTGATACTCAACAAACCCGGGCTGAAACACAAACCTGTGTCAAACCAGGTAAAGACAGATCAAGGATAATTAAGAACATGTAAAAAATTAAACAACAGGAAAAAAATGGAAGCTCATACTAAAATGCGCCCAGTCAGTGACAAAAACATTTATATAATTACATTTTTTTGATCTCTTGAACACAGGTTGAATGCCATCCTTATTTCACTCAGGCAAAGTTGCTTGAGTACTGCAAGCAGAAAGATATTGTCATTGTGGGATACAGCCCATTGGGGACATCCAGAGATGCATCCTGGTACGCAACAGTGATCTTACTCACAGTCATTTAATGTCTAGAATACACTTGCCAATAAAATATTTTGCTCTTTGCTTCACTAATTCTTCTTCTTTTAAATTTTGCAATTAGCAGTGGAATTCTTTTTTTTTGTGTTTCCTAATAAAAGTGGTGGCACAATTTCCGTAGGGTAAACCTAAAATCCCCACCACTGATAGAAGATGACCTACTGGTATCAATTGCCAAAAAATATAAGAAGACCGCAGCCCAGGTGGCCTTAAGGTTCAATGTGCAGAGAGGAGTTGTTGTGATCCCGAAGAGCTTCAACCCTGTCCGCATAAAGGAGAACTTTCAGGTTTGTTTGTATGGCTTCCTTTCTTTCTGCATGTTGGATATTGCCAGGAGATGTATTCTTTAACATGTTGTAACATGTGACAGATATTCGACTTCTCTCTTTCCGACGCTGAGATGGAGGCCATTGAGGCATTGAACACCAATATTCGTTTCGTTGAACTCCTCATGTGAGTATAGTGAATTCTGTGAGTCATGTTTTGTTCCTTTATTGAATAAAAATTGGATCTATTTCCATTTACTCACTGAACAGGTGGTCGGACCATCCGGAGTATCCATTTCACGACGAGTACTAGATGCCAGATGTCAAGACATCATTTAAATTTGATTAAATTAGCATCATCATTGTGTTGATTTTACGGATAGAAATTCCTTTATTGTACATTACATGATATATTTCTGATATGAAGGATCTATAAAGACCTGTTTGAATTGTTAATTAAATCTTAGTATGAAAAGTCTGAAGTTTGAGTGCTTATTTGCATTTTGTATCATCACTTTCTTTTGTTGCTGTTGATTCAAAGACAAATGTCCTGTTTGAACGTTTGTCATTTGACATGTCAGGAATTCCAAGAGCAGGTGCAGAAGCTAAGGCTTCCTTTAATTTTACAAAAGAGTTAGTAGCATCAGTAGTCCAAGTCACTGGGTCATATGCTGTCAGTCCAGTCTCATGCACGATGTCAGAAAGTGGTTGAGCTAATTTAGCATAGTTACAGATCCACTGCCTAAAGTAGCCTGTGCATCCTGAAAAGCTCAACAGTTGTTTTTCCGTCATTGGTTTGGGTATTGACAATACTACTTGATTTCTGTCTTTGCCAAGTTGTCGTTGGTTTTGAGATATCTCATGTCCTAAGTAGTGCACTTGTTGTTTAACCAGCTGGAGTTTTTCTAGCGACGCTTTATGCCCCTGTGATGCCAAATATTTCAGCAAGGCATTTGTATCAATAATGCAGTTTTCTTCAGATGTGGAGCAAACCAACAAATCACCCACATACTGAATCAAAGTGCTTCCTTCAGGAAAAATAAATCCTGTCAAATTTTCCCGCAACGCAAATGAGTAAACAGTCGGTGATTTAGCCCAAACGTCAAATCTACTTCAGGAATCTGAAAAACATCAACCCAGAAACCATGAGAGTCGACCTCCAGCATCTTCTTTCTGCCAACTTTGTATCAGTCAATGACTCAGTAGATTTCTACAATAACTCCCTGAGTAGTATCCTGGATCGTCACGCCCCTGTAAAAACTAGAACAGTCACCTTCTCCCGCTCAGCCCCCTGGTTCACCAGCGAGCTACAGGAAATGAAGGCAGCTGGGCGTGTCCTTGAGCGGCGTTTCAAGGCTTCAGGTCTCACTGTCCACAAGCTAGCCTTTCAGGAACACCAACAGGTCTACTCACAGTCCCTTAGAGAGGCTCGGTCACTGTTCTACTCCAACATCATCAAAACCAGTCCTGGAAATTCTAAGCAGCTGTTTTCCACTATCAATCATCTCCTTAAACCACAAACTCCC
>VRLP01010171.1:0-10449 GCA_009660295.1 Lophius piscatorius
TAGGACAGGTAGGATATAAGATAGGACAGGTAGGATATAAGGTAGGACAGGTAGGATATAAGGTAGGACAGGTAGGATATAGGATAGGACAGGTAGGATATAAGATAGGACATGTAGGATATAAGATAGGACAGGTAGGATATAAGATAGGACATGTAGGATATAGGATAGGACAGAAAAGGATATAGGATAGGACAGGTAGGATATAGGATAGGACAGGTAGGATACAGGATAGGACAGCAACAGGTTGGACTTACCTGTAAAAGGTTTCTCAAGCGTGTTGCGTTTAAATTGTAGGGCAGCAGTTGGACAGTCTGAACCTGATCTCTGAGAGAAGCTTGAATTAAATGTGTGTTAAAAGTGTGTCTGTGATGTGAGAGAAAACCTGAATTTACTTTTATCATTTGGTTTAGAGTTCTATAGTCCGGCTGCTGAGCCGGGCTGAAGAACAGCACCACACTCACCGAGAAAATAAATAATCTGGTCGGGTCACCTCATCAACTCATAACACATGATAATAATAATAAATGAAATAAAATAAAATGAATGTGCTTCTGTACCTTCTTACAAATACTCCTGCCTCCTACCTCTGTCCTCTGTCCTCTGTCCTCTGTCCTCTGGTTGAATCTACATGCAGTATTCACAAAGTCGGGTCAGAGGTCATTTGAACATTATTCCTACCACCTGTTCACACAGAACCAGAACAAACGCTGCGCTGCATACAAATGGAATGAGCCCCAAAAGCTCCTCCTCATCTGCAGATCTTCTCCTTCCACTGAGGAAGGAACCTCTTCCTTTTGCCGAATCCTTCCTTCTTTATCGTAAATGTCCGACACATTTAACTCATTTATGCAGAACTCATGAACCTTTATTCTTATTTGGACTGAAACATTTTGGGAGCTGACCTTGGCAGGCAACCCGAGTGTCCAGAGAACATCACAACCGCCTCCACCCGCCCAGAACATCACAACCACCTCCACCCGCCCAGAACATCACCACCACCTCCACCCGCCCAGAACATCACAACCGCCTCCACCCGCCCAGAACATCACCACCACCTCCACCCGCCCAGAACATCACAACCGCCTCCACCCGCCCAGAACATCACAACCACCTCCACCCGCCCAGAACATCACAACCACCTCCACCCGCCCAGACGTGGAGTAAACATCAGAGTTGACAAGGCCGGTGGTCCTTGAACCGTTCCCTGGGGCGACCACAAGGAAGAAGCTGATGAACCGCTCACAGAACCAGGCTAAAGAGGTCGCTGTGAGAAGGCTGTGGTTGGATGCCGGGGCTTTGCTGGATGCGGATGTTCCCCAGACACAGGGGTCTGATGATTAGGGACCCAGAACACCCTATGACCACAGAAGACCATATGGGTTCATCAGTGAAGTTCAGAGTCCATCCATCCATCCATCTATTCATCCATCCATCCATCCATCTATTCATCCATCATCCATCCATCCATCATCCATCTATTCATTCATCCATCCATCCATCATCCATCTATTCATCCATCCATCCATCCACATCCATCCATCCATCATCCATCTATTCATCCATCCATCCATCCATATTCATCCATCCATCCATCTATTCATCCGTCCATCATCCATCCATCTATTCATCCATCCATATATTCATCCGTCCATCATCCATCCATCTATTCATCCATCCATATATTCATCCATCCATCCATCTATTCATCCATCCATCCATCCGTCTATTCATCCATCCATCCATCCGTCTATTCATCCATCCATCCATCCATCATCCATTATCCATCATCCATTCATCTATTCATCCATATATCATCCATCGATCCATCATCCATCCATTTATTCATCCATTCATCCATCCATCATCCATCTATCCATCTATTCATCTATTCATCCATCCATCATCCATCCATCCATCCATCCATCCATCTATTCATCCATCCATCTATTCATCCATCTATCCATATCCATCCATCCATCCATCCATTCATCCATCCATTCATCCATCCATCCATTTTCATCCACTTATCCGGGGTGTCGAGTCGTGGTTGCAGTCGGCTAAGAAAGGATTTCCAGAGATCCCCCTCCCCAGCAACACTCTCTAGCTCATACTGGGGGATCCTGAGAAGTTCCCCGGCCAGATCAGATATGTGGTCCACCCAAAGAGTACTGGGTCTACAGGGTCTACTGGGTCTACAGGGTCTACTGGGTCTACTGGGTCTACTGGGTCTACATCAGGGTCTCCTACCAGTTAAAACGTGCCTGAAGAACCTCCAGAGGGAGGCGTCAAGGAGCATCTTGATGACATCACCAGTTGTCAGAGCTCCTCGTCTTACATGTCAGTGTCCAGCCCGCCGACGAAGGACGCTTGTATCAGCCACTAGTATCCTCAACCACGTTCTTTGGGTTTGGACCCAGAGCTCATGACCGTCGGTGAGGGCAGGAACGCAGATGGACCCATGGATGGATCCTAGAGGGTGAGACTTACCTTACTGTCACACCAGACTGATACAACGCCCACCTGTCCATCTCCCGGTCCATCTCCCGGTCCATCTCCCCTCACTAGACACCAGGATACTTTGGTTTGGGCAGCAGCTCTCGCCTGACCCGAAGACGGCAGTCCGCTGTATTCCAGCAGAGAACCACGGGTTCAGATTTGGAGCTGCTAACTCTCCCACCATCAGCTTTTCCCTCAGCTGCAAACCGACCCGGACCTGCTGGAGGTCATGGACTGATGAAACCAACTGGATTCTAAGCTGAACTGGACTTGAGATCCTGTCTATGACTACAAGACCAGAATCAGAGAAACGGGACGACCCTGTTGGAGTCCAGCCTTCTCCTTGTATTTTTCAACCACAGCTCTTATCGTCGTCTTCGGTCTCGGGTCTCACCGCGAGAACCTGTCTAGATCAAAGACTGAACCAAAAACAAACAGACTTGATCTTTGGTCTACGTTCAGAGCGAGAACCGGCTCCATCACTGACTGTTAGGGTTCAAATGTTCTCCAGTTTGCCTCGGTAGCCTTCAGTCACTCGTCAGACACTATCCTAGCCTCACCCTGATTATCCAAATGAGGACAGGAAGCTGCTGGGAACCTCCTCGTAACTCAACGCTGTAATCTAATCAGCAACCGCGCTTCCTCCGCGGCGCCGCTAACAGCGGCTACAGCCTCCGTGGAGACGAGGGTCGGCGTTCCAGCTAACAAACCTGCCTGATCTTCATCTGAACAGAGCCTGATTATCTCCACATGCGGCCCAGCAAGTCGCCAATACACTGCCGGTGGAAGTCGGCCGGACCCCCGAAGCTTCGTAGCAAAACAGAGACATCAAGCGGCAGAATCGACGCAAGCTTTAATTAGAAGTCTCCTCACTCGCCCTCTTCCTCCCGCTCCGACTCTCCAGCTTGGTTTGCTTGGATCTCACAGAGGCAGGTGACTTTGAGGAGGGGTTCTGTGCGAACACTGAAATAGTTCTCAGCCCTGCACCTGCTGCGCTGCTCGGGCGAGAAAGAGAGAGAGAGAGACACTAATGCGCCGCCATCGGAGGTGATGACGGCCCGTCGTTAGTCCGTAGTGAAGCGAGGAAGAGAGTAATGAACTCTTCACACAGACCGGTCGAACAACAGAAGCTGAGGCGGACGCAGCGACACACAAAGGCAGGGGGGGTGTAGGCGGAGGGAGGGGGGCGGCGGTAGATAACAAGGCTGAGGTGTGACAAAAAGAGCGCCTTAACGGCGAGGCTGATGGCGGAGACCGTATCCAAGGAGCCCCCCATTAGTGCCCTCTTCCAACAACAGCAGCCTCTCAATTTCAGGCCATTCTCCTCACTTTCCACCGAGACACGGATTCATATCCTCTCAGCGCCGCCGAACCGAAGGAGGCGGGCCGAAGCCGGCCGGCGAGGGAATGTTCAGAGTAAAAATAGCCTCGGCAGAGCCGTTGGGTTTTAAATAAGACGATACAGATGCAGGAGCGTCCAACAAAAGGGCTTGTCTTTGGCTTCCTGCCGCGGCGACGGCGGGAGGAAGGGGGCATCAGACGGAGGAATCCGTCTTTCCTCACACTTTTCACCCCCCCCCCCCCCCCCCCCCCCCCCCCCCACCCCCACCCCCCACCCCTCCCTGAGGATTTTTAACTCTTAATCAAAAAAAGCCCATTACAGCACATGAACGTTTGCTTGTCCTGCAGAAAAAGCGACACCGCCACCTCCACAAGTCGATGCCGTTATTGACGAGCGCGGCAGAAAGAAACGGCGGCGTGGAAACATTTCCAGCAGCCGTGAGACCTTGACCATTTATTCCCGTTTTTAGTAGCTTTTCCCGCCGATCCATTGGATTTCTCATTATTCCCAGAGTAACAGAACGGGAGACACGGACCATCACGAAGCTTTTTGTTCTGGCTCACAGCACTGATGGTCGTTTCCTGCACTTCCTCCATATCGGGTTCCTTTCAACAAAATGGCCCGCCATCATGATTTCCCCAAATGTGATGTTTTATCATCAAACATCCCCCGCAGGCGGCGGGAACGCTCCTAACCTGAAGCCTCGCTGCAGCTGAACCCGAGCGGGAAGCGAGAAAAATGGACCAGGAAGCTCAACAATGACGTTTGGAGAAAATGACTTTGTAATTGAGGCGTGCGGCGCCAACGCGAATGAATTAGCCGTTGTCGCGGCAGCTGTGGTGCGTCGTTGTCCAAGGTTCACTGTAGCGCCAGAGGAAGGAAGAGGAAGAGGAAGAGTTGTCCAGTGGGAAGGTCTGCGGTTTGATTCCCGGCTTACCGCTGCAGCAGAGACGTGGGGTCAGCGCCTCACCTGCCACCAACCTCACCACACCTTCAGGAGTCATCGTCGAGTAAAAACCTCAAAGGCCCAAAGGTCAAAGGTTGTAACGATGTAAGAGAAGGTGATAATAAAGAGATTACATGCTGTTAAACCTCTAACCCAGAAACCAAGAGGTGGATCCAGAGTTCTTCTGGTGTCTGGGTTCCACGCCCGGATAAATGTGGAAGGAAAAATAAATACCCAGCTTTATATTTTCATTTGGAACCACAACTGTTAATATCTGATAAATAAGATAAAAAGAAACACAAACGAAATAAATGATGGTGGTCCCACGCCGATAGCAAACACACACGCGACCTTCACGTGATGAAGGTCAGCTGACCCGACTCCTCACTGCGCGACTGAAGTTCTGTTTAAAATGCAGATGTGATGAAGGACGCTGTTTGTTTCTGTGAAGAAGAAACGCGTCCTTCATCATTTTTCGTCTGTAGTCTACGATGATGTCATCATCTTCTTCTTCTTCGTCGGGCTCTTCTCTTTAGGCATCGCCACAGCGCATCATCTGTCTCTATCTCTCCCTGTCCTCTTCATCTTCCTCTGTCACACCAACCAACTGCATGTCCTCTCTCTCCAAATCCACAAATTGCCTCTTTGCTCCTCCCCTTCTTCTCCTGCCTCGCAGAAAGTTCCTACTTTGACTCTTACACTTTTACCTTTTCCTCATCTCTTGCTGTTTCCTCCCTCGTCTTCACTTTCTTCCACCAACAGAAGCATAGTTTCCATTATCAATGCCAGAGTCGGTCGTTGTTAAAGCCGGGCTCCGACCGATCCGTTTCCTGTTCCGCGTGTTGGTCTGGCGTAGGTTCTAGGTCGGATGCCCTCATCGCAGAACCCTCCCCGTTTATCCGGACTTGGGACCGACCCTAAAAGTAAACTGACCTCTGACCCCTGAGCGGCTGGGTTAGATTATGGACCTGGATGAGAAGGTCAAGGTCAAGCATGTCAAAAATAAAAGTCAGAATTTAGTGTAAATTTGTCAATTTTAATGACATTAACTCACTTTTATTACCTTCTTTATAAAGTGAAACAGTTTTGGTAAAACATGTCCTTAAATGTATTTTATGCTCGTTTGACTCTTTTGGTTGAATGGGGTTAAATAGCCTTCGTCAACGGCTCATCCTCGGTGGATCTTTTGACTCATGGTGTCCCCCAGGGCTGCATCCTCGGACCCTTACTCTTTAGCATGTAGATGCTGCTGGTTCTGAACAGGTTCAGTCATATTTATCAAGAAGAAATAATGACTAAAAATGTCCTCAACCAAACAGCTGAGCAGGACATCAAAGGGACTTTATTGTCTTCATTGTCTATAATCATGGTATTTAATTTAAATTATCACAAAAATCTAACTTTTGTTCCAAATGAACCTTCGTAAAATAGAACAAATATTTTTCTCTAAAACATGGGGGCAACAATTATTGGCACCCAATCCTGTGATTAAAGATAAATTAATCATACTTACATTCCTTTTATTATTATTATTATTGTTATTATTATTATTAATAACGTTTATTTCCAACGACGGCCTGGAGACACCCAATAATTTAAAAGCATGAGACAATTTAAAAACAATAGAATAAGGGAAAAAGCAATAAAAACTTCAACCATAAAAGACACGATGGAAAAGTAGTAAATTACATCCACAACATTATAACCCAATGAACAAACAAACCCGCCCACTGCTGCCACGGTAACCAGATACAGGTGGTTCTAATGTTATGGCTGATAACTCGACGTAAACCACTGCACATATGTTTACCACGATAGCCATGACACATGGAGGACGGCGAGGCTGCTGGGACGGTTTCCGCCGCGGGAGCCCAGATGTGCCGGTCCGTAAAGACGGAGAAAAACAAACTCCTGTAAACGCGTCTTTGTCCAAACAGATGGCGGCACAGCCTGCTGCGCCACGCGTCCGCCCGACTAACTTCTAAACATCTGAGCTGGATGAGAACACACTGTTCTGGTGGAGAAACAGAACTGGGCATGAGAGAAGCTTCGTGGGCCGGAGCCAAACGTGAAGCGCTGCAGCTGTTAGGATGGAACCGCCGTCCGCCTGTCAGCGGCGCTGGAGGAGGTGAACATCACGGCGTGTGACGGAGCTGCTGCCGTCTAGCAGGTAGAGTCGGGTTCTTGTCCAACTGTCATTCCTCCTGTAAAAAAATACATAAAGAAACCTTCAAAAATATCTTACATCTTCGAAAAGTCAGGGAAAGTATGGAATCGTCCTCGCCACCGCCGCCGCCGCCGCCGCCGCCGCCGCCGCAGATCCTTTGTCTCAACGCGATAACTCAAAAACTGTTTCCTGGATCGTTTCCGTAATTTATGAAATAAAAATAAAATAGAAATTTTATACTCAGACCTAGTGTGAGGAAGAGCTGGATTGATTTTGGGAAAGGTCGGTGTCATATTTCCAACACTAGGGGGGGCTTCATCTCCTAAGAGTATCATTTCTAAACCTTGGATCCAATTCAATCCATGAAAAGTCAGGAATGAAACTAAACTAAACTTAAACAATGTATGACACATCACCTCAGTAGTTATAATGTTATGGCTGATCAGTGTTAACAGATTCAGGGGGAGAAACATTTGGTCGAACACATCGCTTGTATCTCTATTATCTCTCTTTAGCTCTCTCATCCCAACCGGTAAAGGCAGGAGGCTCCTACCGTGAGTCGGGATCTGCTCGCGGTTTCTGCCTGTTCAGAGGCAGTGCTTCATTAGAGGACCAGTGTTGGGTCTCTGGAGAATAACGAGTTCATTTTAACCCTCTACTCCTTCTCCAGATAAATAAATAAATAAAACGAATGGAAGGAGCCGGCAGTGCGGCGAGGAGATGATGAGAAGGTGAGGAAGAGTCGCAGGTGAACATTTATTGCTGAAGAAATATGGACGCAGGAAGTGCAACCGCCTCGTCCGATCCATCATCGACCCCCGACCCACGTTCCCTCAGCGCTAGCCGTCACGTCCCAATCAGAGCCGGCGGGCTTGTGTGTGTGTGTGTGTGTGTGTGCGTGTGTGTGTGTGTGTGTGTGTGTGTGTGTGTGTGTGTGTGTGTGTGTGTGTGTGTGTGTGTGTGTGTGTGTGTGTGTGTGTGTGTGTGTGTGTTTGTGTGTGTGTGTAAATGGAGGCGAGTGTAATTACAGCGTGACGACGGCAGGTAGCAGCCAGGCAATCACTTCCTCTGATTGAGACAGGAAGTCAAAGTCTGAAAGGCCATCGGAGTGTGAGCCCAATCCGACGCTCCAGTACACCTGGCTGGAATTAGAACCTTCTTGCTCCGTGAGGCGAGGCTCCTGGATGTGGGAGGGACTCCATCGCTGAGCCGTTAGCATGAAACCTTCTTTAAAGTCAGCGCGGACCCGCTGCCCGTTAGCGCCCGCCGCAGCATTCATCACACCGAGGGCGAGAGAGAGAGAGCGAGAGAGAGAGAGCGAGAGAGAGAGAGAGGGAGTTATTCGCTCCACAGGATGTAATTAAATTGACTTATTTATCCAAAGCAATAACAGAATGTATTTCCCAGGCGGGATCGGGCTGAACAGAGCCGGCGTTCCACTGAGCGCGAGAACAACTACAAGAACAGCAACACAATTCCTGCTTCAGAGGAGGGAGATGTTCTGATTTCTGCTCAATCACTCCCAGAACACAGAATTCTGTCACTCCTTCATTCCGACCCGGTCCGTCTGAGAAGAACAAGGAACGGCGATGTATTTTAACCGGAGGATGACACTGATCTCATAATCCCCTTATTTTACGCCGTGTCTAATCCACGTCTGTTAAAACAGGCTTTATTCATGAGGAGGCTTTGATGAGGTTTTACTGCGGACCAGGATTGTGTTCCAAACATCATCACAGGTACGGAGGAAGGTTCACGCGGAAAATACAGAACCGCGAAAAAACTGGACGTCACACGGGTTTGAAAAAAGGGTCAGATGATCAAAAGGAATAAACTGAGATTAAGAATAAACACAAAACAAGCCAGATTAAATACATTAAACAACCTAAAATACAATGAATGAAATAAATAATAATAATGAAATAAATAATGAAATAATAAAAAATAATAATAATAATTAAATGAAATTCTATCAAAAGAAATAGATGAAATGTGAAAAAATACTAAAAGGAAATAAAAAAATAATTAGAATGAAATTATGTAGAAAATACAATAAAAAGTGCAATAAATAAAATTCAAATATTATTTAAACAAATATCAATACAAAAATAAATAAAAATAAAGACTTTCATTCACACTAACAGTATGATTGTAAACGGGGGTCTGGTTCTGGAGTGATGGGAGTGGGCCTTTAGATGTTCAGGAGGTTCGGTGCCGCATCAGAGGTAAGGACGTTGTTCTATGGGTTCATTGTGGTGAAGAGAGACCGGTACCACCCTGGACAGGAGCTCAAACTTGAGACCCAAAGAATGAGGTCCAGGACACAAGCGGCTTAAATGAGCTTCTTCTGTGGGGGGGGGGCTGGACTCAGCCTCAGAGATAAAGGTGAGGAGCTGTGACATCTGGAGCAGCAGCTCAGGGAGGAGCTGCTGCTCCTTCACGGCTAAAAGAGGACGTTGAGCTGGTTCTGGTATCAGGACGTCTCGCCTTTGGAGGTCCTCCAACTGGTTTAGTTGGATCCTAGACTGGTTTAGTTGGATCCTGGACTGGTTTAGTTGGATCCTGGACTGGTTTAGTTGGATCCTGAGGCCTTAGAATACCTCAGGATCCTCCAGGATGAGCTGGATAATGTTGCTGGGGGAGAGAAACGTCTTTAATTCCCTTCTTATCCTGCTGCCACCATGAGGAAGAAAATGGACGAGTGGAAGATAAAACCATTGTGTCAAAGTTCTGGCCGGATTTTCACATCTACTACAGAAGATGACACACACCACAACCCTGACCATCTGATCTGGATGCTGATCTGGATCTGGATCTGGATCTGGATCTGGATCAGGATCTGGATCTGGATCTGGATCCTCACTTCTCTCTTAAACTGTTCCAGGGTTAGAAAATAAAGCGGCACATTCCTCCACAGCTGAACTGGACCGATCTGACAAGCATTTCTTTGAAGGACAAATCTCACGTTATCCTCCTCTCAGTGGAGCCGAACAGAAAAAGGCTGTAAACCTTCAGGTGGAGTGGAAGTAATATTATTATGAGGGATTATGACGATATTTAGGTTCTGTAAGGAGATTAAGAGGAGCACTTTGCAGCTCAACGGGTGGCGAGAGTGTGGATGTGGGTGGAGCGGTGGGATGTGAGGGGAGTGGGGAACCGGCTGGCATCAGGCCACCAGCCCCCCCAGGAAACATCTCCTCCTCCACATTAACCCCCCGCTGTGACGCCCCGCCTGTAATTAATGAAGGGTGAACGAGAGAGAGAGAGAGCGCGAGAGACAGAGAGCGAGAGAGGGAGAGAGACAGACAGAGAGAGACAGAGAGCGAGAGAGGGAGAGAGAGAGGGAGAGAGAGGGAGAGAGAGAGAGGGAGAGAGAGGGAGAGAGAGAGAGAGAGGGAGAGAGAGGGAGAGAGAGAGAGGGAGAGAGAGAGAGAGAGGGAGAGAGAATAAATCTGGTTTTCATTTCACATATCAGCTGGAGTATTTTCTTTCTTC
>VRLP01010172.1:0-10448 GCA_009660295.1 Lophius piscatorius
CATTGTTTTTGGGAGCTAACAGCAGATGGATCGACTGGAGGAGATCTACCTTGTGAAAACTAGATGTTAATCTAGGAGTCACGTTAAATACATCACAACAGGATGTTTTTCCTCTGAAGTCACGCTTGGTCACGTGACTTTCTGTGAGATCTCGTGTCTGTTTGAAGGTCATACTGTTAGATATGGTCTTTAAAAACTGTCCCACGTTTTTGAACATCGGTGAAGATGTGAAAATCCACGCGTGGGTAAGCCAGCTTTACTCACAGGAGGTGGAGAGGGTCCTGAGTGGGAGTCAGATCATTCAAAGCAGACCCTGACGTGTTCTGCATGTGGTTCTGGTTCTGTACAGTGACTGAGAGAAACCAGCAGGTTATTGAGAACTTCAAGATGCTCTCAGTGACGGACAGTTTTTAAGACCGGGTCCGTCCTGAACCCAAAGGGGCGGAGCTTCCTCAGCAGGAACGGATGTTGGGGACATTTTCTGAGGATCTCAGGTCCTCCTCCACCATCTCTACACGCTCCAGATGGGTGGTGGTGATGACGGCTGCGGCCAGTTCCACCTCCATCTCCTTTGTCCTAGTCGGGTGGAGTTCCAGATGTGAGTCATTAGAGCAGAAAAGGAAGTAGACGAGATGAAAACACAACGTTTGGGATGATCTTCAGGGAACATTCACCGATTCTGAGCCGCTCTGACGGAAAGACTCGTCTTTGTTTTTCGAAGTACACTGTAAAACATAACAACGTGGCGTAACTTTAAAAACACTCGGGGACTGATTACCTCAAAATTACAAAGTGAAGAAGATGATTCGATTCAAGCTGCTTCAACTGAAAACACTGCTTCAATACTTCCTCCACCTTACATTAGACTTTTTTTTTGTTACACATAAAGACGACTTCTTCCGTTTTACAGTGTACGGCTCAGCAGAGCTACTTATAGCTGATAATCCTAAACTCTGAAGAAGAGCTCCTCCGGGGGGACGAGGAGAGAAAGAGAGAGAGAGACAGAGAGAGACAGAGAGAGAGAGAGAGAGAGAGCGCTACCAGCTCATTAATCTCAGCCTTCCGATGCTCCGTCAGCTCTGGCCTGCAGCCAGTTTCACTTCCTGCCTCTTCTTGGGGTTCTGGATGTTTGCCTGGAGCCCGGTGTGGAGCAGAGGGACCCGTGACCAGGTGGTCCGAGGTAGCAGGCGCGACCCGATCCTCAGAGTGTGATTCCTTCGGAGGGGTTTTCACGCCTGGTAGTGACGCAGCTGGTCTCAATAATTGCAACAGAAGGAGGGGGGAGAAGGAGGGGGGAGAAGGAGGGGGGGTGTTGGGGGGCGTCAAAAAGTCATTTAAGCCTCATTTCAGATCCACTGAGGCAGAAGAAAATATGTCAAAGAACAAATTCTCTTCACAAATGTATAATTTATTATTTACATTATGTCGGACCAAATTAGAAGAAATTTGTCAGCCATAACATTATAACCGCTCACAGATTAAATCAGGCCAACATAGACTATCTGGTTACCATGGTTACCTGTCAGTGGGTGGGATATATTCCCTGGTTACCATCACAGTGACATCACAGTGACATCACAGTGACATCACAGACACAATACTTCAGCGCTGCACTCTGCACTATTATTGCGGCGGTCTTAATGTTATGGCTGTAATGATGTTCGTATACTTTTCTCTGGAACCCTCTGCAGCTCCAGACCTCTGCTCAGAATATAACGGCGGCTGCCACCAGAACGCAGACTGCAACCAAACCGGACTGATGGTCAACTGCACCTGTCAGGGCGGTTACCAGGGAGACGGCTACGCCTGCGAGTCAATCAACAGGTGGGTGTGGCCTACGATGTCTCACGTCTGGTGGTCTTCTGTGTGCCCACCGGGCGTGACATCATCTTCTCCTACTCAGGTGCACTGAGGAACCGAACGGCGGCTGCAGTGACTTTGCCTCCTGCAAGTTCACCGGTCCGGTGAGTAAAACCTTCTGAAACGGTTAAAGGTCCAGTCTGTAGAATTTAAGGCCGGTAAAGAATAAAATATTCATAGCTGTGATTTCACGCGTGTATCATCCAGTCTAATACCTAAACCCTCAGCATGTAGGAAAGTCTTTTTTTCAGCACTTTGTTTTCTCATTCCTCCAGAACGAGCGTGACTGCGAGTGTCTGCCGGGGTACGTGGGTAATGGAGTCCAGTGTCTGGAGAAGGTGGTGCCCCCTGTTGACCGTTGCCTGGAAGATAACGGCGGCTGTGACGCCGTGGCGACCTGCAAAGACCTTCATTACCACGGTAACGCGTCCTTACTGACCTCTGACGATGACAACGGTCGTCATGGTAACAGGAAGTACACTTTACCTGTGATTTCAAACTCACAACTAACTAAATTCCAAATCGTAGAAAGGACCTCATAAACTCAGAATAATGTTGATTTATTCAAATATTAGCATCATGATGTTTTTTTCAGAACTGTGAGGCGTAGAATGTTGATCTTAGAAGGGCGGCATAACTTGACAACAAACCTGTTGTTGTTGTTGTTGTTGCTGCAGCCGAGACAGCTGGAGTCTTTCACCTGCGCTCTCTGAAGGGGAAGTACAAGATGAACTTCAGTCAGGCTGACGCCGCCTGTCAGGCTGAGGGCGCCGCGCTGGTCACCATCAAACAGCTGGGAGACGCACAACAGGTAAGAGCCTCCTCCTCCTCCTCCTCCTCCATCGGGCGTTACCATGGAAACCGGCGTCCCTCCTCGCCGTGACAGGAGGGATCACACATCACGATAAAAGCGTCTCGTCTTCTTCACTTCTGACGGTTTCCTCTGGGTAATAATGGAATCTGCATCTGTTTTTTACGGCGTGTCTGTTTTTTGGGTTGATTTTGTCATTTGGACCTCAGATCCCAGAATATGTCATAATTCAAAATGTGTGAAGCGGGTTTATCCTCCCGGCGTGTTCGAGACAAAACCGTCCTCATTCAAAGTGAAATGTTTGATCCGCCTGAATCAGAGAAATAAACTCTCAACTGCTGCTTTAATATTGTATCTTTAATCTGGAGGTGACTTTAACAGTGAAAATACTGGTTGCACTAAATCCGGACATAAAACCCAGGAAGTGGAATCGGCGGTTGTATGGTTCTGATCAGGCCCGGTGTTAGTTAAAGCCGTGGGGGTCGGTGGACGGACGGGAGGTTCTGAGTGAAGGGTTGAACTCTCCTCTCAGAGCTTCTGCATGTAACGCTGGTCAGTAGAGTCCAACCACCACTCATCCTGCTGCTGCATTGGTTCTGGTTCTGCTTCCTGACAGCTGGGGATGCATCTGTGCGTGGCCGGCTGGATGGAGGGCGGTATGGTGGGATATCCGACCCGCTTCCCCTCGGCCATGTGTGGAGACAACCACGTAGGACTGGTGATCTACAAAGAACCTGTGGACCAGAGCAGCAGCTATGATGCCTTCTGCTACAGGCTCAAAGGTACTACGGCAACAGATGCACCAACTCCCATTGACTGATCCGCCATAACTTTATGACCACTGACACGGGAAGTGTGGACAGGCGTTGTCTGGTCCCACAAGAAGTGCATCATAGTGACATCACGGTGACATCATAGTGACTTCACGGTGACATCATAGTGACATCACGGTGACATAATGGTGACATCACAGTGACATATCAACATCACAGTGGCATCATAGTGACATCACAGTGACCTCACGGTGACATCACAGTGGCATCATAGTGACATCACAGTGACCTCACAGTGACATCACGGTGACATCACAGTGACCTCACAGTGACATCACAGTGACCTCACAGTGACATCACGGTGACATCACAGTGACATCACAGTGGCATCACAGTGACATCACGGTGACATAATGGTGACATCACAGTGACATCATATCAACATCACAGTGCCATCATAGTGACATCACAGTGACCTCACAGTGACATCACAGTGGCATCATAGTGACATCACAGTGACCTCACAGTGACATCATGGTGACATCACGGTGACATCACAGTGGCATCACAGTGACATCACGGTGACATCACAGTGACGTCACAGTGGCATCACAGTGGCATCATAGTGACATCACAGTGGCATCATAGTGACATCACACAGCTCTTCTGGTGACAAATGAGGTTCCCATACAAACCTAGGCAGATAGATTTAATGTTGTGGCTGATTCGTGAAACTTGTTTTTTCTAAATGGATGGTTGGACTGACTGACTGAATGAATGAATGAATGAATGAATGAATGATTCTGCAACCAGTAAATATTTCAAACAGATTCCACGTTTCTGAGAGGTCAAAGGTCACAGGTGACAGTATTGGGTTTTTTTATTCCTCCAAAATATGATACAACATTGTAGTTCCTCTGACATCTCTAGTCTTTGAAAGATCAATCTTCCTGACGTGTGTGTGTGTGTGTGTGTGTGTGTGTTCAGACGTTTCATGTGTGTGTCCTGCTGGTTACGTGGGGGATGGAGACTTCTGTAACGGCGTCCTGACCAGCGTTCTGGCGACTGCCAGTAACTTCTCCATCTTCTATAAGGTGAGTTTATGTCACTGGAGCAAAAATATGTAATAATAGTTTTTATCTTATTCCATTCATTTCATTTTTAGCAATTTGATATTTTTCAGATATTCTCAGATTTTTCTTTTTTTTGCAATTTTAATAAAAAAATAATCTTTTAATTAAAATAATATTTTCATGTGGTTTTGTCTATATGACGTGATTTATCTCCTAGTTAGAAACTTTTCTTTCAATTTCTCTTCTTTCATTTACAATCATTACAAGTAGAATTTCTTCTGTAGTTATTATATTTACTTATAAAGTGAAGACAGGATGTATTAAACGGTTCCGTCCGTCATGTTCATTTACAGAGCAAAACTTAAACACTGTTTCCAAACAAATAACACAAAAATGTGCATTATGTGCCATAAATAACCCAAAAGAAACGTTATAAAGAAAAGTTTCAGGCTTTATTTTACTGGGTTTTTTGTCCTTTGTGTTTTTAGGTGCGTATAAAGTTTCCCAATAATGTTACATTATCAACATAATGTAATAATAATAAATATATTACTCAAAAGACTAAAGGGGAGACATAACAATCACAGTGTGACTCCAAGTCAGTCACCCCTCCAGGAGATCCACCTGTTCAGTCAGGAAGTAAGAATGACGGGACAGACGACAGGTGGACAGGAGAGACAATCGGCGAGACCACCTCCGTTAAGGGATGTATTTGTAGGTGGTGTCCACGGACCAGTTCCCCTCCTCATCCTTTCTGGCGGGGGGGGGAATCCCCCCGGAGACCATCCATTGTCTCATCAGGAGCAGGTCCAGACGTTGTAGGGAGACACAGAAACACGTGGAGGACAGACACAGCACTGAGACACATCAGGAGTTGTCTTCAGGACATTCACAAAAGTTGGATCAGCCTGGGATCTCGTGTTTCCGCTGTGATTCTGATTCTGGTTCTGAATCCGGTCCTCCATGGGTTTGTGGGTTTTAGTGTATGATAATTAATTGTTATTATGTTATTGTTGTGAATTAATAATTATAAACAATAATAATCACTTTCATTTAATAATTGAAATATTTTATTATGAAACTTATCAGAAACTTATAACGTGATAATGACTTTATTTTTTATTATGTCCTGGCATTAGATCAAAGCACCTTTGGACTTTACATCTCTTACAAAGGGGGTCTGAGGGTCGGTCAGAGCAGACCCCCGTGAACTAGAGATGAACTAGAGATGAACTAGAGATGAACCAGAGATGAACTAGAGATGAACCAGAGATGAACTAAAGTTGAGTTGAACTAGAGATGAACCAGAGATGAACAAGAGATGAACTATAGATGAACCAGAGATGAACTAGAGATGAACTAAAGATGAACTAGAGATGAACTAGAGATGAACTAGAGATGAACCAGGGATGAACTAGAAATGAACCAGAGATGAACTAAAGTTGAGTTGAAATAGAATTGAATTTCAGTAGAACTAGAGATGAACTAGAGCTGAACTAGAGATGAACTAGAGTTGAACTAGGGATGAACTAGAGATGAACTAGAGATGAACTAGAGATGAACTAGAGTTGAACTAGAGATGAACTAGAAATGAACTAGAGATGAACCAGAGATGAACCAGAGATGAACTAGAGATGAACTAGAGATGAACTAAAGATAAACTAAACTAGAGATGAACTACAGATGAACTACAGATGAACTAAAGATAAACTAAACTAGAGATGAACCAGAGATGAACTATAGATGAACCAGAGATGAACTAAAGTTGAGTTGAACTAGAGTTGAACTAGAGATGAACTAGAGTTGAACTAGAGATGAACTAGAGTTGAACTAGAGATGAACCAGAGATGAACTAGAGATGAACCAGAGATGAACTAGAGATGAACTAGAGTTGAACTAGGGATGAACTAGAGATGAACTAGGGATGAACTAGAGATGAACTAGAGATTAACTAGAGCTGAACTAGATGATGAACTAGAGTTGAACTAGGGATGAACTAGAGATGAACTAGAGTTGAACTAGAGAAGAACTAGAGTTGAACCAGAGATGAACTAGAGATGACCCAGAGATGAACTAGAGATGAACCAGAGATGAACCAGAGATGAACCAGAGATGAACTAGATGATGAACTAGAGTTGAACTAGGGATGAACTAGAGATGAACTAGAGTTGAACTAGAGATGAACTAGAGTTGAACCAGAGATGAACTAGAGTTGAACTAGAGATGAACTAGAGATGAACTAGAGTTGAACCAGAGATGAACCAGAGATGAACTAGAGATGAACCAGGGATGAACTAGAGATGAACTAAAGATGAACCAGAGATGAACTAGAGATGAACCAGGGATGAACTAGAGATGAACTAAAGATGAACCAGAGATGAACCAGAGATGAACTAGAGATGAACCAGGGATGAACTAGAGATGAACCAGAGATGAACTAAAGTTGAGTTGAAATAGAATTGAATTTGAGTAGAACTAGAGATGAACTACAGCTGAACTAGAGATGAACTAGAGTTGAACTAGAGGTGAACTAGAGTTGAACTAGAGTTGAACTAGAGATGAACTACAGTTGAACTAGGGATGAACTAGAGATGAACTAGAGTTGAACTAGAGGTGAACTAGAGTTGAACTAGAGTTTAACTAGAGATGAACTAGAGATGAATTAGAGTTGAACTAGAGATGAACTAGAGTTGAACCAGAGATGAACTAGAGATGAACCAGAGATGAACTAGAGATGAACTAGAGATGAACTAGAGTTGAACCAGGGATTAACTAAAGATGAACCAGAGATGAACCAGAGATGAACTAGAGATGAACCAGGGATGAACTAGAGATGAACTAAAGATGAACCAGAATGAACCAGAGATGAACTAGAGATGAACCAGGGATGAACTAGAGATGAACCAGAGATGAACTAAAGTTGAGTTTAAATAGAATTGAATTTGAGTAGAACTAGAGTTGAACTAGAAATGAACTAGAGTTGAACTAGAGTTGAACTAGAGATGAACTAGAGTTGAACTAGAAATTAACTAGAGAACTAGAAATGAACCAGAGATGAACTAAAGATGAACCGGAGATGAACCAGAGATGAACTAGAGATGAACCAGAGATGAACCAGAGATGAACTAGAGTTGAACTAGAGTTGATCTAGAGTTGAACTAGAGTTGAACTACAGATGAACCAGAGATGAACTAGAGATGAACTAAAGTTGAGTTGAACTAGAGTTGAACTAGAGATGAACTAAAGATGAACTAGAGTTGAACTAGAGTTGAACTAGAGATGAACTAAAGATGAACTAGAGTTGAAATAGAGATGAACTAAAGATGAACTAGAGTTAAAATAGAGATGAACTAAAGATGAACTAGAGTTGAAATAGAGATGAACTAAAGATGAACTAGAGTTGAAATAGAGATGAACTAAAGATGACTTCAGGAAAGGCAATCAGGATGGTCTCTAGTGATTCCTAAAGCGGTCCAGTCCAGTCAGACCCTGTGTCTAGTCCTGAGTTGGTCTGAAGTCGGTCAGGGACCATGTGACCTTGCATGTTTCAGACAGGAGGAAGTTCTCCGGGTCTGTTGTTTTGTCTTCTAACTTCCTGTTTACTCAGAAAGTAGAGGCTTATCTCATTTTGGATCAACATCTGCTGATAATGTCTGGCCGGTTTTATGCGACATCTAAATGAGATGAGACTCTTTGTTCTGCAGCGATAGCGTTGCCTAAGAGATGAGATCGTCGATGATAACAGACCTTATCCATAGAGTCGCTCACCCTTATACGCAGACCACCTACACCCGGGGGGGACCACAGGTGTGGGGGGGTCACTGCTCGGTCACAAAGATCCTGTGGAACTTAGAGAGATAAGAATCTGAAATTTGACACCGTCCGTCACAGGAGTCTGACAAGCAGTCACCGTCAGAAACGTTGTTGTTGTGATGGCATCAGCCGGCGGCAGGAGTCCTATGGAGCGGAAAGTGACCTGAGTCCAGCTGCAGAAGATTGAACCCAACAGGATCCAGTTCCTCATCCAGGCAGTCCATGATGTGGTTCCCATCCCACCAAACCTCTCGGGCTGGACAGATACACCAGCCTGTCCATGTTGCTCAAAGCGGGGTACCCGGGAGAAGACACTTGGAAAGGGGCGATTGAGTTGGACATACGACCAGGTCTTGAAGGCAATCATAGAATCCAGGATCATTGCCTTGCCAGAGACGATGGTCTGCCACGACCATCAGCAACAACATCCACAGGAATACTGGCCTCAGCAAGAGACTGGTAGATGAAGGTGGACCTTGAGAGACAACTGAAGGTCCCACAGAAGATTACAAAGAACACCTCAAGACCTGACTTGGTTCTAGCGTCCGATTGAATAAAGCGAGTTGCGCCCCTGGAGCTGACGGTACCCTGGGTGGACCGCTTGGAAGTCGCGGTCAAGAAAATATTGACCAAGTACTGCGGTCTAGTCAAGGAATGTCCACAAGGTAGCTGGAAAGCCAGGTGTATGCCAGCAGAAGCTGGATGCAGGGGCTTTGAGCCCCCCCCCTCCGAGATCTATTCAGAGCCCCTTAGCTTGCTGAGCATAGAGTCAGAGAGGGGGAGGAGACCACCCACACTCTGACCGGCAGCAGAGAGGGCCTCAGGGCAGCTGTGGCTCAAGAAAGGAGGGCCACTGGGAAAGACTCGCTAGTTTTCCATCTGGACACAAGCTTAGATCTGTTCAGCCCGGACTTGGTCGCCTAGAGGAGGGAGTATGACCCCAAACCCCCCGATGATTCCAGAAAAGACACTGAAGATGTGTTGGTAGATATATTTGCACAGCTCTGAAGTTTATAAGACATTGTTCTTCTTACAGTGGATATTTGTATAGCCATGGGGGTCGGAGGGCACCAAGACATTTTTTTTCTTGGGGCACCAATTTGGCGGTGGGCGGTCCTTGTTATCTATGTGGAAACCAACAGGATACAACTGTACCCAGAACACGGACAGATTCTGTGGACACTCCTCCGTTTAATAGCTCAAAGTCCAGTGTTCCATGAAACAGGGTAACAAGCTAGCCGCACTCACCAGCCATAACATTACAACCACTTGCCTAATATTACGTTGTTGCCTTTGATTGAGATGCATTATTATCAGTCTTTCCTGTCTTTCTTTGATGACCCCCCTCTCTCTCTGTAGATGTTGTTGGACTATAGCGGCTCATCCTCAGAGGGCAGACGGCTGGTTGAGTTTCTGTCACACAGGACGTCTGAGGTCACGCTCTTTGTTCCGCATAATGCCGGCTTCACCCAAAACAAGGTGCTGCACAGACTTACACCTTCACTACTAACCTAATAATCATACATTAATAATGGAAGAGGAGGTCTGGAGGGACAGGAAGTGTGTTAGAGTGGTCCAGGATATGTATGAGAGCAACATGACGGCGGTGAGGTGAGCAGCAGGAGTGATGGATGGGTTCAAGGTGGAGGTGGGACTGCACCAAGGATGGGCCCTGAGCCCCTTCTTGTTTGATAAGGTGATGGACAGACTGACAGGAGGTCAGCAGGAGTCTCCATGGACTATGATGTTGGTGGAGGACATTGTGATCTATAGTGCGAGCAAGTGGAGGAGAACCTGGAGAGGTGGAGGTATGTGCTGGAGAGAAGAAGAATGAAAGACAGCGAGACAGAATACATCTGTGTGAATGAAAGGGAGGATGGAGGAGTAGAGGTGGAGGAGGTGCAGGAGTTTAAGGACATGGGCTCAACTGTTCAGGACAAGGGGGAGTGTGGAGAAGAGGTGGAGACACGTGTGCAGACAGGATGGAGTGGTTGGAGAAGAATGTGAGGAGTTATCTGTGACAGAAGAGGAGCAGCAGGAGTGAAGGGAAAGGTTTCCAAGATGGAGGTGAGAGCAGTTCTGCTGGATGGTTCAGAGACGGTGGTTCTGAGCAGAAGA
>VRLP01010173.1:0-10447 GCA_009660295.1 Lophius piscatorius
AAGATGACAATCTCATTAGCTGTTATCTGATATCATTTATTTTCTACTTCTTCCTCCTCAACTTCTCACACAGGCCGTAACTTCATGCCCGCCTATTGGAATAGTTCCTTCATATTATTCAAAAGTCCCTATATCCAAGTGTGACTTAAATGTAATTGATAGAGTGTTGCTGCTGTACGTTACTGATTCAGCGTTCAAACAGTGTAATGAAATAGAATTATTTACACAGCACCACCCAGAGTTGACCACGTTTATCCGTAGAGGTCTTTACAGCGCACATACACTGGCCTGACTCTCCCTGAAACATCAACAATAAAAGTTTTGCGCGTCTAAAACCGCCCCTAAATGAGAACTCTGGTTCCACTGACTCTCCCTGGTATCACCGCCAGTCAAATTAGTTTAAGGAACTCTCTCCACGTAAGAAGCTTTGCATGAGACAGGGTGATGAATATCTCTGACTGCTGTCCTGCTTGACAACATTCCAGGGCCCTCGGGGGCCGCCTGTGTACAACAGCTGGCGTCTGTAATGACTGGTGGCTGCAGGTTGTTTACCCGCTTCAGGAATGTTGTGACCCGCTAGAAAACTGCTAAGCACACGTCAGATGCGGATTTCGCTCCGGCCATGTACTGAAAGTGTACCAGTGTTTCCTGTTCAGCCTATTTAGTGTTGATAGTTTTCGTTTGCTTCAATCTCAGAGGGGATGTTTTGGTTCCTGTAGCGGTTGCAGAGCTGATTCCACATGAGCCTAGAAACAGGATTCAAACACCATAAATAATAATCTTAACATGTATAATTCACAACAACGACTACATGGTGACATATTCTTAAGATGAGCTCACAGTCATTTTGATTTTCTCCTGAATAGACTCAAAATACCCTCGTTTTTATCTCCATAGGTTGTTTTCCATCTGATAAAATGATTATAATTGTTTTTTTGTTATGGAAAATGGGTTCCTCTTTAACAGACAATAAAAGAGTTCAGCCAGTCACTTATTCAAATGATATTAGTGCTAAATCAAGCAGCACTCGCTGCAGGCATTAATTAGGATGTGTGGCGTTTTGAAGAGATTTTCAGATGTAGGAATATTTACACATAATGAATATATCCCTGAGAAGTTATTACGGAATCATCTCCGGCCGCCTCGCAGATCCTTCATGTTAATGCTATAACTCAAAAAGCATATCATGGATCCTTTTCAAGTTTTTGTTCTACGTCCATCTTAGTGTGAGGAAGAACTGAACTGATTTTGGGGAAGATCCATCCTGTATTTCTGCTACTAGTTTGAGCTTTAACTCCAAAATTTTTCGGACCATAATTTCTCAACCGTTGGTTCGATTTAGTCCAAAATTGGCGCATATGAATCGATTCAAGGAGATCTATGTTGTAGTTATCGTGTTTTACTCTAATAGTTCATATTTTACCACTAGGGGGAGCTTTATTTAATGAAAAACACTGTTTTTTTGAACATCACTTCCTAAACGTTGCTCCGATTTAGTCCAAATTTATCTCATATTAACTGCTTCAAGGTGCTCTAAATGATATTTGTCATATTTTTACTGTGATTGTTCATATTTCACTCACTAGGGTTAAGTGGAGGAGAATTGCACTAAAGTCTCAATCGTGTTTAAAGAGAATTTTACAGCGTGTCTGTTTTAAAAGTAGGTGTACAGAAGAAATAACTGTTTTCAGTTTTTCATTATTTTTTGACAATTTGAACGAAACATAAATGAGGTTGAATGATATTATCATGAGAAAGCCATGACATGAGGAAAAAAAATCAACCCTCTGATAAATACAGCAAATGCCTTTTTTATGAGGCGATGAGAAAAAAGGTGGCAGAAATAAAAAATATATATGTAAATATTATCCCTTTCAATCTACATGCTGCTGAATCTATGTTATGTAACTTTACCATATGTACTAGTCCAAATAGCAAAATAAAGTTCTTTGAATCATGAAGAGATTTTTTCCTCTCGTGAACAAAGTAATACCACTCCTGGCCAGTAGGTGTCAGAAGACACCAATAAAAAGCCGAGGTCTAACTGCTCAGGGCTTTAACTGAGCAGTTTCAAAGCACGTGCTTCACTTTCAACCTAAATATACACTCATATCTGTGTATGGAAATTAGTCAAACATGAAAAAAGAACTCTCTCTGTGTATGGAAATTAGTAAAACATGAAAAAAGAACTCTCTGAGAGAAAGCAGGGTTTTTTTTTCTTTCGGGCCCCAGGAGACTGATGGCTTCGAGTAAAAGGCAGGAGGAAAACAAAGATTAATGGGAAAGACATGAGACCAGACAGAAGGAAGCTAAATATTAACATTTAAGTGAGAGGAAAGAGGGGAAAACAAACAAAAGACCCCCCACATAATTCCCTGATTTTCATGCATGTAAAATAATATGAATAATTATAGATAGGTGAATGCTAATTGGACTAAACATACAAATACTTGATTACTGCTTTAGTATATATATATTTGAAACCTTTTATATACGTTTACGTACATTAACCTACAATTTAACATAAATATCTGAGCTTTTTGATATCTTATATTTTCAGATTGATCTGATGTCTGGTCAGGCCTGAAGACCTCGTCCACATTGGCTGTGATGTTCTCCCCAGCCAAGCAGCGGCGGAGAAAAAAAGGCCTGGCATGGCGGATCCATCCCTGGCATTCATTTGCGTGTGATGTAATCACATGCCTCCTTCATTGCCTGGAGTAGTGCCACACGCTCGTCGGGTCTGCAATCGTAACTTTCCACCACCATGCTGGAAAGAATCCCTCTATTGTATTCAGAAAAGGGGAAAATGATGGAAGGTAGAGCGCTATAAAAAGTGGGTTGTTGGCGAACCAGTCATTTAGCAGAGTGGCCTGGTGGAAGCTCGTATAATCCCCCCAAAATTCTTCCAGGTGAGTTTGAACAGGTGCAATATGTGAGAGACCAACTGGTAATGTGAAGGCCAGGGATTCTAGGCGAACAAAGTGTTCTAAAGGATACAATTTGTATTCAGAGATTTGCAAAACTGTGATTTGAGAATGATATTTGAGTGAGAACAATGGAATTGGGGTCAGAGGTTAGCAGTTTTGAGTCAGGCTGTTGATTGGTGAGCTTCAAGCTTTCAGGCCTTTATGCGTATAAAATATAAAACTAGGGGGAGCTTCATTTCCTAACCATTGGTCCGATCTAATCCAAATTTGATACATGTGAATCCGCTGGAGGAGATGTTTTGTGTATATATCATATATCATAATCTACTCTAAAAGTTCATATTCTACCCACTAGGAGGAGTTTTTTCTCTCTTTTTAAATTATTATTATTTTTTTTCCAAATAATGTATTTTTGGGACAGAATTTAAACATTTTCATTTGAGGTTGTCAACAGATTGTACATTGCAGGGGACTGGGGGATTTTTCGGGCATACACCCTTGCTGTTGTGGGAGACACGTGAGGCCTATAGTTATTCTTTATTAAAGAATGCCTGAGCTGTCGCAATCTCTGGGCAAAAGACATGATTTCTTAGTAATCCATCGTCTTGACTTCAAAGAAATCCCTGAGATCTGGAAGATGGAAAAATCAAAGGTTTTCAGCGTGGGTCCGTCTGAAGTTTAGTGAGTAGGATTTTAAATAAGCAGTGAATCTGGGAGGATTGGCAGTTTCCTCCCTTATGTTTCCTCTGTTCTTCCCTTTCCCCCCCATGTTCCTGTCTGTCCCTCCTTCCTGTCTGTGAGTGTGTCTGTAGGTGTGTCTCCAGGGCGTGGCTGTCCAGATCACCATCCAGATTGTTCCCGCCTCCTTCTCATTAGATCACCTTTAGTCATCAGCTGCACCCGGTCTCCACAGAATACAATCACAGGTTTTCCTCTCAGTAGTCGTCCAGTCATCCGATACATTCAGTGGTAACATGTCTGACCTTGAATCCTGGTTCTGTGAGTTTTTTTTACCCTGCTGCTTGATTCATCCTGACCAACTTCTTCTGTCCTTCACCACAACCACGCAGACGACACACGACCGACGGCTTCTTGTCCCTCAGAGAATGGATTCCAAAATCCTGCTGCCGGTCTACAGAGCCCTGAACGGTTTTGCACCAAAAAACATCTCCGATCTTCTGCTATGTTCTGAACCATCCAGACGTCTCAGGTCGTCTGGAACTGAACATGAAGAAGCAGCGTTCAGTTTTTTATGCACATAATATTTGGAACAAGCTCCCAGAAAACTGCAGGACCGCTCCAAACTCTAAGTTCTTTTAAAAACTTTCTTTTTTTTGCCTTTTGTGTCATTTTCAAATGATTCTTATTTCTGTCTTTCCTCTAGAGCACTGTCTAGAAAAAAACCACTAAATGATGTCATGGGTCAAAGTGCTTGGACAGTTGATTTTCCTTTATTCTAGCTTTCATGTTTTAGCTTGTTTTTAAATTCCTGAGTCTTTCTTAATGTTTTAAAACTATTTGTAAGTTTCTGAATCTTTCTTGATGTTTTTATAACTTTTTTTTAACCGTGTCTTAATGTTTTTTTGAACTTTTGTCACAATGTTCTGGATTGTTTGTTGTGGACCACTTTGAATTGCCCCGTTGTTGAAATTGCCCTGCCTTCAGACTCTTGGTTACAAAAAAACTTATTGGACATAAGTCTTTGTTAAACCTTCTACCGACTCTCTGCGTTCTGAGAATCTGCACTTTGGCTGCTATTGCTGATCAAACATAACGGAATCGGTATCAGTTGGTAAATCAGTGGAGGTGCTTTTACAGTTTTTACATTATTTTTCTACACTTACAAATAAAGACAGATGAAGATTTAAAAAAAAAAAAGAAACAAAAAAAAAGTTAAGTTGATGAAATAAAGAAGGAATAAAGGAGAAATAAGCTTAAATGGACTTATTTTCTCCTTTTCTCCACTCCTGTGTGAAATCAGGGTCATGGTAGAATCATTTTTTTTACTCTGCACTGAAAACTGTGTGTGTGTGTGTTTTTTTTCTTCTTTTTTTTATCCAGACTTTATACGTCTGAATTCAGGTGGTCCTCTGGAGGTAATCCGAGAGGAGAAGATTACAGCGAGATGAAAAGATACTTGCAGTAATCCATCCTCCGTGTAGAGACAGAGAAACATGCGGAGCTGGTTATAGGAGGGTATTTAGGAGGCAGCAGTGCCAGCCTACAGTCAGACAGAGCGGCAGAAAAGGCCCCTGATTCAGACTCTGTTCTGCTCCACTCACTCTCTGATTAAAGAAAAAGGACGACACACACACACACACACACACACGCACACACACACACACTCGAACCGGATGATGTCAGCGTTCCTCTCATACTTAACAAAAGTTGTGGTCGTGCTCTAATACAAGCCGAGCTCAAGCCTTTCCTCCGGATCCCGCTGAGTCATGACACCATCAGACTCTCAGGCCGCGGCCTCTGACTCGTCTGGTCGCCGGGACAAAATGAGACACAGGTGTAGTGCAAGGCTGGGAAATGAAAAAGCTAATCTTTCTGCTGTCTCCATTGCTCCATCGTTCTCTCGTCGGGCTTGAGGTACTTGACCCCAGATGGGACGGTATGAGGATGGGGGGGGGGGGGTAAAGAGGTAGAAATGGCGGGTGAGGGGTCTGTGGGGGAGGTAGAGGGACAGATGGCGAGCTAAACACATGGAGTGTCGTTGTCGGCATCTCTCTGGAAGGCTGTCACCTCTGTTACGGAGGCGACTTGGCGCCGTGGTGCTGTCCACACTCCTGCTGCCGTTAGAGAGAAATATCTTTACATGCCACCCGCTCTGGGTTTCAAGACCCACTCCTTCTGAGACTAGACCCTCTCCTAACCTGTTTCCTCCACCTTTCTCAATAGGAGTGCATGTTTTGTTTCATGCTTGTATGTTCGTTCTTAATCCAAGAAAGGAGGGTTATATAATAGAGTATGTATGGAGTCTTGGAGACGAAAACCACGACTTCTCGAGGCTATCATGAATCATGGAGCCGTCTACCCGTCTTTATTTATTTAATTTTCCCCATAAAGCTTGGGGAAGTGAGACTTATTGCTCCAATTATTTCGTGACCATGAACGGTATTGGTGGTATATGGGTGGTGTTGGAGCCATCACCACCTGAGGGTGCCGTTGGCATGCTGATAGCTATACACGAACACGTGATCAAGTGCAACCAGACCTGAGAAATCTCTGCTTTCACTCACTCTCTTAATCTCTTTCTCACAACTCACACACACAGACACACACAGACACACACACACACACACACACACACACACGCACAGGCGCATGCACACACACACACACACACACACACACACACACACACACACACACACGCACGCACACACAATGCCACCTCTCACACGTGGAAGCCTGCTTAGTCTCAGTGGACGTTGCTTTTCCTTCATGCTGTGTGATTTGTGGAACCTTTTGATGTGCAAAGTGGCAAAGATCTGCAGCCTGATCTGGACTTTGTCTCAGTTTCTGCAGTCAGCAAAGTCCAAAGACCAGTGGGAGAAATTACTGCCTGTAAGGGGCGTTTATACTGGTCCAACTCCAGGAGTTAGTAATCCAAGAATTCCTTGTTTACACTTCTAGGGAGTCAGAAAACTATCCTGATGATCAAGCAGTTTCCTCCCTCTGTCTTGGTCAGGATATTCAGAGTATCAGTTTGGCATCCTGGGAAGTTCTTTACACGGAATATAAATATATAATGACCATCCCTGATTCAGCAATCGTTCTACGTGACCCCCCCACTGGTACACAAACATCCCCATCATCCTCAAACACACTGGTCCTCCTTTCCCCGTCCTCTGGTGCCTCCTGGTTCATTCCATCTCCCTCCAGAATGAAAACATCAACCATCTGGTCGAGGGGTGTAAGGTCAAATCTCAGGCTGGTAATGAGGATGGCGTCGCTAGGGGGCTATAGTAGGAGAGTGTGTGTGTGTGCGTGCGTGCGCGCGCGAGCCCAACTAAGTGGGTCTGCTTCCTGAGTGAGCATTAAACATTAACGAGTCAGCCCTGTAAGTCTGCAGAGAGGACAGAGGGGACGAGAGAAAGAAGGGGAAAGAGACCGATTCCATTCAGAGGGAGAGAGAGAGGAGGAAGAAATGTGTGGATCGACACGTGAGTGCATGCAAACTGCACAAAAACACACCAGCAGGTGAAGATTTGAACGGAAAGACAGAATGCATATGGGCACAAGCTTTTGTTCAGTCACTCTCCCCTCAAAAAGCATTTCCCCTTGTTTATTGAGTCAACCTTCCGACATGCGGTGCATCAATAGTTCTGGTCGATCAGGAGGAGAAAGGCACGGAGGAGGCTGCTGCTCCGATGGAGGCAATGTGAGTCTGCACGTTCACCGGCCCCGTTTCCCACAACCCATCCTGTGAGCTCTTCCTGTTATTTTCCACCCGCTATAATAAATTCCTCTAGATTTCAACAATCTTGCAGGTCCATCTAACAGGTAAGCTGCTGGAGAATAGTCAAACATGAGTTTTTCTGCAGCAGCCGTCATGAGCAGAGAGCTCACAACGAAACTGAGTCATACCCACTTCCTTCCTTTCATGGTCCTAGGAGATTTATCGTGTGCGTGTGTGTGTGCATCCGTGTGTGCCTGTGTGTGTGTATGTGTGCCTGTGTTTGCATGTGTGTGTGCGTCTGTGTATGCATGTGTGTGCGTCTGTGTATGCATGTGTGTGTGCGTGTGTGTATGCATGTGTGTGCGTCTGTGTATGCATTTGTGTGCGTCTGTGTATGCATGTGTGCGCGTCTGTGTATGCGTGTGCGTGCGTGTTCATGTCTTCGTGCATGTGTGTGTGCGCGTGTATGGGTGTGAGTGTGTGTGTCTGCGTGTGCGTGCATGTGCGTGTGTGGTTGTATGTGTGTGTGCATGTGTTTGCGTCTGTGTATGCGTGTGCGTGCGTGTGCGTGTTCTTGTCTGCGTGCATGTGTGTGTCCGCGTGCATGTGTGTGTGTGTGTGTGTGCGTGTGTGTGCGTGCATGTGTGTGTGCGTGTGTGGTTGTAAGTGTGTGTGCATGTGTGTGCTTGTCATGAAGATTGGAAAGATGGTGGGAATAATGGAGCACCCATGTCGTCAGAGGAGACCTCCCCTCTCTGACTCTATCGGTAACCTTTGGGTGCCATGATTTTAGTATCTGCGTAGAAGAGATATGTTTGTACATGAAATACTTCATACACACACTATATACTGTATGTTACAGGGCCAGCAGCCCTCAGGATCTGGAATGAATCAATAAAAGTACTCTTGTTTTACAGCTTCAATAATTCCCTGTGGTGAGGTAATGCAAAACTACTAAATGACATATAAAAAAAATATAATACTAATACAGTTTATAGAATATAGAATGTCTGGAGTACAGGGGCCCCCGGAGGGAACGGCCCTGGCACCCTTCCTCTTCACCCTCTACACTGCAGACTTCTCATACAACTCACCCACGTGTCACCTGCAGAAGTTCTCTGATGAGTCTACAATCGTGGGTCTCATCACAGACGAGGACGACAAGGAGAACAGAGGACTGACGCAGGACTTCGTGCACTGGTGCCAGTGGAACCACCTCCAGTAAGACCAAGGAACTGGTGGTGGCGTCGGCCATCTTTTATGGAGTGGTCTGCTGGGGCAGCAGCATCTCAGCCGCTGACAGGAGGAAACTGGACAAACTGATCAGGAAGGCCAGCTCGGTCCTGGGATGTCTTCTGGACCCCGTGCAGGAGGTGGGAGACAGGAGAATGATGGACAAGCTGTCAGGATTCGTCATAATATTCCCAAAAGGTCTGGAATATTATGGAATCATCATCAACGCCGCCGCAGATTCTTCGTGTCAATGCGATAACCCAAAAACTTCACGGATCATTTTCAAATTTCAGATTTTCGTAGACCAGAGTGCAAGGAAGAACTGGATTGACTTTGGGAATGGTTGGTTGTATTTTTCTACCACAAGAGGGAGCTATCATTTCTCAACTGTTGATCCGATTTAGTCCAAATTGGGTGCATATGAATCAAATCAAGGAGATCTATCTTGTATTTGTCTCATTTCACTCAATAGTGGGGCCTTTTATATATATATACATATATACATATATATATATATGTATATATACATATATACATATATATATGCGTTCTAATATAAAAATGCGCAGACATTTTTCTCCTGAACAGCCGTGAGCTGCTGAGAGCTGGAATTCTAATGTTGAATGTTTTGCCTCCAAAGCCTCTTCAGCATCTTTTGATATGAAACAAAAGGGCAGCTGAGCTGCAGCACATGTCTGTGTGATGTGTGCTGTATTGATTATTTATCATTTAAAAGTGCAAGCATGAATATTTCACTCCGGGGGTAAAAAAAAAAAAACCCAGGGAGGCTCAGTCTTTGCCTTGAAGGCCAGATATGTAAAATCTTTCTTCTCCTTTGTGCTGATTCTGAATACTTGGGACTGTCTGGTGATATTAAAAATATAATTCACATCGTCTCCTAGAATATACCTGTGGAGAAATATAAGACATCTTTGTCTGACGGTAATAAAAACATCATAAACAGTTTAGTTCTCACAGCTTTTCTCAGAGGGTTCTTAAAAACGGTATTAGGTGTTAAAAGACATCATTTAGTTTAATGAGAACAGTGGATCTTTAATATGACTTACATAGTTCCTGCTTTGTGAGCTCGAAGGCGTTGCTGATGTCGTGACCAGAAATAATGAGCCGGCAAGCGGCGGAGCGACCGAATAATGTCACAGCTCACATCAGTGCTAAAAAAAAAGAAGCTATCCTGCTGCGTGCGAGCAATCTCGCGTCGCAACGTAGGAGGCCGTAGACGAGTGATGGGCTTTTTGGGCGACATACTGCAGGTAAGAAATGTGGAATGAATTCAAGGTTGGGTGAATCCCAAATGAGCAGAATATTAGTCTTACATGTGTTTTACAGCGTCGAGCCCTTTAAGTCACAAAGTAGCGTATATGTCAGAAGCCTGGAGAAGTTTCACAGCGGCTCCAGACACGGAGGCAGCCCCACGCAGTCACACTGTCTGCCTGTGTTCCTCCCTGAAACTAGCAGAGCAGAGTGTTTACGCGAGCAGGCTGCAGCGTGAGCGCATCCCACACGGATCCCTGATTGAAAGAAAACAACATCCATCCAGCACAGACCCCACGGCCTTTAAATAACCATCAGGATGTTTAGAGCAGCGATCCTGTTCCCTCCTGCTGCTGCTGATTCACACACACACACACACACAGACACACGCGCACACACACACACACACACAGACACAGACACACACACACACACACACACACACACACACACAGACACACACACACAGACACACACACACACACACACAGACACACACAGACACACACACACAGACACACACACACACACACACACACACACACACACACACACACACACACACACACACACACACACACACACACACACACACACACACACA
>VRLP01010174.1:0-10437 GCA_009660295.1 Lophius piscatorius
GTTATGAGGAAATGGAAAATGAGCGTGAACAGCTGGAGCTGTCCTAACACGGCGCCCGATGTTGTTTTTGGTTGGATTTCTGATGTATCTGTTCATTTCTCCAGAACAACGCAGCACTGGTGTTTCCATCAGTCATGAGTCATGACAGATGGAAATGGTGGAAATAAACATTACTATCATTTACTCACTTAGAGGGAAAGACCCTGTGCTGATATTTACGTGTGAAGTAAGAAGCAAATGTTATCGACATGTTTTTTCATGCTGTGAAAACAGCATTATTTGTGTAATTCAACCACTGCAAAATTCAGATTTACTTTCAGCTTTGTATTGGATTTGTCTCTAACTAATCCTCGCAAATGCATGCCAGTCATGAAACACTGGGTTCAGTCCCGGTCCAGCTGTGACCACTGATACCCCTTTTCCACTGAGCTGGTTCCAGGGCTAGTTCGGATCCAGAGCCTGACTTTACATCAGTTCTTTTGCTTTTCGACAGCCTAAGCACCAGTTCCTGGCTCACAAAGCTGGTGCCAGACAAGCACCAACTCTTTGATGGTCTAGAGCCAAGAACCCATTACGTTAGACGGTGACGTAATGGCGTAGCGCTGACTTGGCTCATTGCCAATGGAATAGCAAACAGGTCCATAGGAGGTGCGTGAGTTGAACCAACTAAGCACTGGCACTAGCATCAGCACCTCATCAGCACCAGGTTATTTATTGTGGAAAAGTGGTATTGGAGGTTGCTGAACCCGGATCCTTTGCCCGATCACGTGTCTCCATTTCTGGTTGTGTTTTATGGCTCTGCTCCTTGACAGCGCCGGTGCTTAGTGACCATCAAGATTACTTTGACTAAAAAAAAGTTAAGAGAGCGCGAGGAACAAACAAATGCTTTAATGCTATCAGGGTTAGCCACATCATGTCAGTCCGTTGCTGTTTGCTCCAACTTGTTATTCGTCTCAGGACCAGAGCAGAGAGATAAAACAACCTGCTGCCATTATCGCTATAATCCTCATCCACAGTCTCGTTTCTCAATCCCATGTCAAAAAGGTTAAAAATATCACAGTAACTGGACCTCACCGCTGTCATTCCAGCAGGGCTGCACGTTCTTCCTCCAACTGTTTCTCCACCCAGTTTTATGGAATTCTTTGATCATCATTTTTTTTCAAATTTAATTTCTTGTTGTTTTCATGGAAACGTGATCGTCAAGATGACGAGTTGCTCATCCCGTCTGAAGATTATCTGTCAAACTGCAGGCACTAACTTCACCAATCTCTGCTAATATATAACCATTGATGATCATTTGTGACGTTTAATTCGTAGATTCTCACTTTTTTTACTTTTCCATGTAATAATTCGTAATGGAACACTTTTCTACCAAAGGATGTTATTGATTGATGACTTTGTTCAGGATTATCATCTTCAGATGATGCTAAACTGAATTACCAATCCCAGATTTAATGCATTGATTATTAACAATAATCTAGTCAAATACCGAAAATCATTAGAAAAAAATTTGGTTTTCATGAACAGATTATCCCCAAAAAATTGGAGATTATGGAATAGTCATTGCTGTTGCCGGAAAGGTCAGTAGCACAGTCCTGCCACTAGGGAAGCTTTATTTCCAAAATCTCAGTTTTCGGGTCATTATTTCTCAACCGTTGGTCCAATTTAGTCCAAATTTTCTGCAGATGAATCGATTTGAGGAGATCTATCTTCTTTGAAGCAAATTTTACTCTAATAGTTAATAATGTATCAACAAGGGGGAGCTTTGTTTTATAAAAAAAAAAATCAAAACCACTTTTTCTTACATAAGTTCCTAACTGTTGGTCCGATTTAGTTGAAAGATCTAACTCGTATTTTTCATATTTTACTGTAATTGTTCATATTTCACTCGCTGGGGTTTTATTTTTTCTTCAAATAATCAGTTTTTGAATGATATTTCCCAACCATAAGTCCAATTGTGTCCAAAATAAGCTCACAGTTTTATTACTGAGCTCAGAAAATCTAGTTAACTGTATTCATCTTCATTATTAAGTCCCTATGGGATGTGATCTCAGAGCAGACTGCTGACTTCATAGGAATAGTTAGGTTGGGTCAAAATGGACTGTTTGAGATTATTAATGAGTCACATTTAATTTGAGGACTTCAATCAGGGCGATTGCTTGTATAACGCAGGGGTTTGGGGACTTTTAGTGGGATACACCCTCTCGGCCTAGTTGTGTAAATCAGCACTAGAAAACTTTCTTACATCACACGAAAGCAGCAAACTCATGTCAGGACTTGGTTTGGTAGTTAATAACAGGTTGCTTCTCTGGAGGCCGTCCATTACAACATAATGACAAGGTGAACTTTAAAAATGTGCCTGAAGAATAGATTATATATGAAGTAATCTAGACCCTGTGATCGCGGGAGTTACCTCGTCTCACAAGAGTCTTTTCTAGGAATCCCAAAATGCGGCTTTAAACAGCCGAGTTAAATTTTTTACAACTGAATTGGACGTCACGACAATTATTGGCTCCTGCGGATGTGGCCGCTGAGGTAGAAAACCTTGTCACCGCCAATATTTAACAACTTTCAGAGGCGGTTCTTTCCCTCCACCCTACCTGTGAGATTAAAGCTGTGTTTAAAATGAGGGGGTGCGGCTGAGGCGTGCGTGTGTCTGCATGTCGGGAAGTTTGTTTATTGCCAAATCTTAACCCTTACATGTCCAAATAATGGAAAACCTTTTTCTTTGCATTTTTTTTTTTTCAGGCATTTATTGTTTTTAATAAAGACACTCTAAATATACTATAAAGTGACAAATGATTTGGTCAAGCATTGTTTTAGTTATAAGTTTCATGAAAAATGTGTCATGATAAAATTTTGCATTAATAAGGTTCATTCAACATTTTGGTAAAGCATGTTTTTAGAAAACTATTTGACCCTTATTAGACTTCTTTGGCTGAATCAAGTTAAATAATCCTGTTGAATAAATCCTCAACTTCTTATCTAATCGTATTTTCCTCGGTGGGTCCCTTTGACCTGTGGTGTCCCCCAAGGCTCCGTCCACGGCCCCTTTACTACATGCTGTCACTGGGTCATATTAAAAGCCAACCCGGTCACATTTTTCAACAAGAAATAAAAACTCAAAATGAGCTCAACCCAACAGATAAGCTGAACTTTAAAGTGTTTTCAAGACTAAAGATTCCATCAGCTGTACGAAGTCGCAGTTTGAGCAGAAAACAGCATGACTGCTCTTGCCAAGTGTGTTCAGAACGAGCCCAGGAGCGCTCTCGCTCGTAAAAGTGAGAAAAAAAAGAATGACAAGGATAAGGTAAAATAACCATATATTATATAATGATTTATGCACGTATAATAATATTTCTGCAAGATTCCCCACAGAGTTCTCAAACCCCTGCAGATTCCACATCAGCAGGAGCCGTGCATAATTTATTGCCTCGTAAAAGGACCTAATTATAATGTGTGTGTGTTTGACGAGACCGCGGCTGCAGGACTCGCGTTAAACTGGAGGTTTTTTTTCACCCATAAGACTCCAAATTGAGGCCTTTGAAAAGAATCCACACGGGAGAATCAGAGAAGTCAACAGTGCCACAGCGTGTAGGAATTTATAATCCAGCAATTACAGCCCATACATGCATTGGGCTCCCTGGTGAACGCAGGAGTGTCTGCAGGGAATTCTCCTCCTGTGGGAAATGAGACGATAAGTTTGTTTGCATGTTTGTGTCGGGGAGTTAAATGGAAAGACGTTCAGCCTCCTGTACCGCGGGGGGTTCACAGCATTATGCACTGGAGGGGGGAGGGACGATGGCAAAGTCATTTGTTTTGGTGAGCAAAAATCAGCACCCTCCCGCCCTTAGTGCTCACTCCTCACTCCTCACTCCCTCCCTCAGTGCTCGAGGAGAGAGACGCTGACTTGATGATTAAGGCTGAATATAAACATACATACATACATACATTCTAAAAACATGCTAATAAACACAACATACTAAAATAAATGCTAAAAACATGCTAAAAACACAACATGCTAAAAACACGCTTAAATCACAAAATACTGAAAACATGCTAAAAAACACAACATACAAAACTACATGCTAAAAACATTCTAAAAAAAACACAAAATACTAAAATACATGCTAAAATCATGCTAAAAAAACACAACATACTAAAATACATGCTATAAACACAACATGCTAAGAACATGCTAAAAAACACAACATACTAAAAACATGCAAAAAACACAACATACCAAAATACATACTAAAAACTTGCTAAAAAACACAACATACGAAAAACACACTAAAAAATGCTAAAAAAATAGCTAAAAATAACATCATACTAAAATACATGCTTAAAACATACTAAAAACACAACATACTAAAATAAATGAAAAACAACTTCAAAATGCTAAAATACATTCTAAAAACATGCTAATAAACACAACATACTAAAAGAAATGCTAAAAACATGCTAAAAACACAACATGCTAAAAACTTGCTTAAAACAAAAAAATACCGAAAACATGCTAAAAAACACAACATACAAAACTACATGCTAAAAACATGCTAAAAAACACAACATACAAAACTACATGCTAAAAACATGCTAAAAAAACACAACATACAAAACTACATGCTAAAAAAACACAAAATACCAAAATACATGGACAGGACATGTCCAGACATTCACAGGAGACTGCTGTAGCATAAATAAATAAATAAATTGCAAAAAATTAGCACTTTGAGATTAGATCCACATGAAAGTGCGATATAAATAAAATGTATTATTATTATTATTATTATTATTATTATTATTATTATTATTATCATCATTAAATACTGTAAGTATCAAAATGTAACCCAATTATCAACAATGGGTAAAATTATTACGTGTAATGTGAAAGCAGTCAAACCGGACAACTTCAGGTTTCGGTTCGAGAATCAACAACTTAAAAGCTTTTTCGTCTCCAGTTGATCGATCTCTTATCATAAAGCGGTTGAGGGTCTGTGAAACCAACTTTACTCTACCAGCCCACAGCATCGAAAATAGATTTAAGAACACAAATGTAAACTATAACAATAAAAATACTAATATTAGCTAGGCCTCCACTGTGGTCCCCGACAGCAGGGGTATATCCCTTGTTGTCAAAGCTGGGGCCCGCATTCCCCCGCGCTGGACAAGCAATCCCCCTGATTGATCCGCTGAATTGAAGTTATGGCTGAAAAAATGTGTTTTCTCGAGAGGAAAAAAATCTTAAAATAAAAAATAAAAGGAAAACAATCTTAAATAATGTTTACTGATTTAACTCAATAAACATTATAAAGAAGAATAGAATTCATTTTTTAAAAATGCCCTTTAATTGTAGATTAAATGCGAGGTGTGGGAGCGTCACGCTCTCAGAGTGCAGGAGATCGACTTAAAGGGAAGGTAAGTGATTATCGTTGCCGTGTTATTTATTAGCAGTGTTGACGCCATCACTGCTGTGTTTTACGTCACGACTCTTTTGCGTAGAGAATGCTGACGTGCTACATAAAATTAAACATTATTATTATGCAGGTGTTTGTTTGTTCAGGTGTTTGTTTGTTCAACAGAAGGCTTTTGTTGTGGCGCTGTTGCATAATCTGGTTAAAACGGGTTTAAGAAAGACAAAGATGTGCATCAGTAATTCATCGGTCGTGCATCAAACGTCATGTAACGCCTATAAGTCTCAGTGATATTCGGAACACCTACTAAAATTTAATGGATCTTTTCCAGCTCAGAAGCGACTAAGAACTTCTTAAAGTCAGGCGATGTCATGCCAAACAGTGGTTACAGTCCTTTTCCATACTTCCATCAGGGAAGTATTTTTTTTCCCCCATAAATTGAATTTGTTTCATTTAAAAAACATCAAAGGACTCTAAAAAGTAATAGAAGAAAGTAAAGTCATTGTCGCACTGGGACTGATCGGCCCATGCTGAAAGCTTCTGCAGTCACGAAGGGTCCACGAGTTAAACCTACGAAAGTCCTCCTGACCTTTGATCTTCCTTTGAAGAAAAACAAGGCTCTCTCTTCACATTCCCAGATTAAGTTCTTGAGCTCGTGCTTCCGGGTTAGAAGCGAGTCAAACAAATACCTGTGCCTGTCTTTATCTTGTGACTTTTGTGACGTGGAACATGTGACACAAACAGCGAGTAGCTGCTCGGAGGCTAAGAGGACGTTCATTTTACTGCGTTCTAACGACTCAGTCAAATGTTTTTTTTTATAATAACAGTGCAAACATCGGACAGCAGGAACGGTAATGACAATAAATGCAGCCTGAGTATTAAAACAGAACTAAAGGTTGAGATGTTCATTTGTTTAACAATATTGTGTAAAGATGATTGAAATGTTTTATTCTCTATTGATGATTATAAACTAGATATATGTGGAAAAGGACTCTAATGCAGTATTTTGTATGTATAATATTTCCAGGTTATTTGTTGGTCACATGACATATGTTATTTTATTGTTTATAAGGAAATTGGAAACAGAGAAAAGCCTCTGATGGAGGTACAAAAGGTGAAAATGTAGAACAGTAAACAAACAAGGTTATGGGTTTTAATTTCCTGTACCAGAGATGTTATGATTTTACCTTGTTCCGTTTGTTTGTTTCCGTTTCACAGCAAGATTACGCAAAAACTGATGATGGGAATTTTACCTTGCTGTAGGTTTTGGCACTTCCTTGAAATGTTGAATTTTTGCGGATGTTATGTTATGACTTCACGAAATGACATCATAATAACCTTTCCTTAATCATTGTGAGATAAGGCACCTTTGGAGTATTTTGGCATTAACTCAAATGAAATGGACAAATCTGCATGAATTCTTTACACCAGAGGCAGATTTATCATATCACAGAGGTGATTACATTTTACTGACATTATATAGTCTTTTCGAAACCAATGCAAGAAAGAGCATTTTTGTAGTAAAAACTCAAAAACTGATGGATTGACTTGAAAATTGAAATTAATTAAATTCTGGGTGTTTGTCAAACCCTGGACTTGATGAAGTCTTGGAGATGCTACGTCATGACTTGGTGACATGATGTTCGTAAGATCATTGTCTTAACCATTGGGAGATGTAGAGCACTTATGTTTTATGGTCATTTCCATCATACTGAATCCACACCCACTATTCTGGATTAGCCTGGGCTCCACCCCTGGACCCACTCTGACTCAACGTTTAATTGGAGCCTGCTGAAAAGTTTTATAGTTATACTGCTTATAAAAACCCACATTAAAAAACTGCACCGATCCCACAACCTCTCCTCTTCCTGTTCCCTACTAGAACAATAAAACCACCTTCTGATGTAGTGTCGGTTCCCTTCCTGCCACCAAAGCAGCTCTACGATGATCTGTGTCTTCTACACCATCCTATCAGAACCAGCTTAAACTATTTCAGCAATTTGTGCTTCAGTAGCTCTTCTGTCTTTTACTTCTCAAACTGACTGGCAGTAATCTGCTGCCATCTGGTGGAGGAGTGTGATAATTCCCTCCCCGCTCCCCCTGCTGCAGTTTTTGTGTTTGAACAGTGTCCCTGTGAGGAGCACCGGATGAATCGGCCCAAAACAAGTATTCACCTATTATACACCCACACCCACCCACCCACACCCACACACACACTCTTACATACATTCCCTACACATCCACCTTATAGTCCTATGATGAACAATGCAGCTGTATGCAGCAAGAGACTGGTGTTAATGAGTGACGGAACTGTAAAGCACTGAAACATACACACAGATACACACCGAGACACACACAGATACACACGCAGACACACACAGAGACACACACAGAGAAACACACAGGCACACACAGATAGAAACAGACATTTACTCTTACAGGCATTTTTAGGTCACCCATTCACCTCTACTGCATGTTTTTGGACTGTACACTGTAAAAAACAAATCCGTAAAATTTACACTATAATGCCGGCAGCTGTGTTAGCCAGAATTTTAATGAAAAAATACCTTAAATTTCCATTTAAAAAAACATAATATCAACCTGTTTACATTTACATACTCAATTGCGTATAATTACAGTACATTGACATTTTTTAAATTTTTTAAAAATTAAAAACTGTAATAATTGTCATTAAGGAATACTTTAAAACAATGATTTATGGTAAGAAAATGTGGAAAAGACCGAATGTTTCTGTGAAAATTACAACTTTTGTTGAGATTTAAAGGTACAATGCCACAACATAACAAGTAAGTCAATACTATGAAAGTATTATTCTGTATAAATAACAGATTTAATGGTATAAAATTTAAATAACCAACTTTAACCATTTAGCAACAGCATCCCATAATTTCGACGGACAGAAGATATAAACAATACGGTATATATTTGTGAAATAATGTTAATTCCGAGGTTAAAATTCATAGAATTTAGTGTTATTTTATGTAATTAAGTATGCTAGCATGTAAAGGTTTACATCATATCATTTTTATGGTTATTTACTGCCATGTTTTGTACATGGTCACGATAATTTTTACAATTAAATTCTGTATTTTACCGTACATTTTATGGATTTTTTTTTTCAGTGTAGGAATCAGCTGGAGAACCGCGAAATAACCCAAAAAGACACAGGGGAGAACATGCAAACTCAACAAAGAAGAGAGGTGAAGTGTGGATTTTTTTTGACACTTTTGGGACAAATCATAAAGATGAAGAGTGATGAAGATCATAATGCTCCTCTTCAAGCCTCGCTCTTTCACACTGAAGCCTCTAGAGGGAGCTATTGTTACGGTAATGAAGACACCCAGCTCCTCACCTTCTGCATTCAATACCTGTCTGACTTTCACCAAAGTTCCGTCAGGAGAACCAACAGAGCTTCTCTATCGGACTTGAGCCAGACTTGGGTCACGTCAGCGGGTGACGATGGCTTGAGAGGCATCAGACATGTCGACCTTTCATCACAGGTCCGACACACAGAGATAGACAACCACTCATGCTCTCTGTCACACCGACGGGCATGTTTGGAGTCACAAATTCCCCTAAACTGCATGGTTTTAGACTTTTTGTCTGTGGAAGGAACCCGGAGGGTCTGGGGAGAACCCCTGCACACATGAAACTCCCAACAATGTCCTGTCCAGTTTATGCAACCTCTTTTCTTAGACTTAGAATCCTGGAATCACGTTCGTGAGAGGAGGTGAGAACTCAACCCCCAAAACCAAGAGCCCGGCCTGGCCTCCTCAGAACAGAACAGAACAGGACTGACAAATGATGGTGGACCTGCAGGAATGCAACTTTCTGCTGGTCTCAGCAGTGGGTCATGCTGGAGCTCACAGTAGGCTGGGAGGAACGGATGAAGGAGGCCGGGCTTCATCCGTTCCTCAGTGAGCGGGCTGTGAAGGGGGCTTTGCAGGAAAATGACTGAACTTCACTGAAAATTACTTTTCAGCACTGCTGGATGTAAAGGAGATGCAAGAATACAAGGAGAACCCGGGTTAGAACCAAAACTCGCAGGGAGAAATGGCAGTGTTATGAAAAACTAGTCCAAACGGCGCTCGAGTGTCGTGCATCGACTACGCCGCAGCAGCGTTCACCACGGCTTCTTCTTCTTCAGGTCTTCTCCAGTCTGATTAATTAGCCTCCGGTCTCAGCAGCAGAGAACTCTGCTTAATGGGCCGACTGAACGCTGGAGGTCACACAAATCCGGACCGCTCATCCGAACGTACCAGAAGACTGGTGTAAGGACTGAGATTAGCTGGACAATGTGTGTGATGATGACGTCATCATCATCATTTTACAGATGAATCAAACAAGCAAAGTCTATAAAGTTGGTCGCTTATTAACGCGAATGAAATTTGGTTCATCTGCTTCAATGTAGCAACAGAAAAGATTGAGATTCATTCTAAGATCATTTCTAACGTTTGTTCTAATGTTACCAGTCTGCTATTAAACTCATGTCGACAATAAATAAAGACAAAAGTGAAGATTACTGTCCTACTGCTGCTCAGACATTATCACCTTGATGTAAGAAGGTCCATGTTTCACCATGTGGAGTCAGGAATTCTTTTTTTCCGCTGTCTTTAGCTTTGCTAGATGTTCCTGACACTTTTTTTAATTTCTCAGCGAATGATCAGTCTGAATCCTGATGAAAAATAAAAAAATGTAAGGTTTTTTAAGAGTGTGTGCAATTGGTTGCAGATCTGAATCAAATCAATAGACGGGAAAGCTCTTCAGAGTCAATAAGGCGGCACAACAAATGACTGACACTGAGGGTTAGTCCATCCTGTACCATCAGTATAGGACATTTACTGAACCCGGTCAGGCCACAAACCAAGGAACTGGTGGTGGACTTCCGCAGGCACACCCCCCCCCACACACCGGTGAACATCCAGGGAATGGACATTGAGATGGTCATGTCCTACAAGTACCTTGGTGTTCACCTGAACAACAAACTGGACTGGACTCA